>CAUHTR010007887.1:120039-171949 GCA_959609185.1 Schmidtea polychroa
TTTTTTTTAATTGATGAATATTTATAAAAATATTTATTTTGAATTCATCTTTGTAAACACGAGTAAAATGTATATTAACGATAAACCAACAAGATTCGGTAAATAAATAAAGTTAAAATGAAAATATTTATTCCTCGAATACATTTATACCACCCAAACATTTTATAATATTGTTTGTAACATGCCTCACATAATTTTCGCATTGTTCTACCGTTAGGATGTTTTTAAAATCATCGATAATTCTCAAAAGCTCGACATCAGTACTTGGTTTTCGTTGAGAAAATTCAATGGGATTGAAAAATGGACTATAGGGTGGTAGAAACTTGATTTGGTGTCCTTTCGATTCAATAAAGGTTGAAATTTCACTACACTTATGAAATGAGACATTATCCATAACTATTGTCACATTCGTTAAGTTTTCAAAAGTTAAAATTTCACATAGTGTTTCCATGAATTCCAAACAAGAAACTCGATTTCCAGCTGTATTTAAAGCTGCATAATGGATTAGCCCGCCTTTCCACATACAAGCCATAACGGTTTTATTTCTTGATTTGATTCCTGGAGCTATCTCAATGGCCTTCTTCCCTTTTTTGATCTTCCATAATGTTTCCTCATTGTTACTTGGAAACCTGTTTCATCAAAGAATAGAAATTTTTTTCCTTCATTTACTTTCTCGAGGAACCAGCTACTGTATGTTCTTCGTTCTGCAACCAATGTCTCTGTAATTGCTGCATTTGAAATCTTTGAAATTCTCTTAATTGAAAAATTGAAAACTTTCAATATAACTCGATATTGTTGCCTCGCATACCGACACTGCAAACCTCTCGAATACTTTCAACTTGATTTCATTTAGGGTTAAACTGCAATTCTCAAGCAACAAATCTTTTATAAACGTTATGTTTTCCACAGATAACTTTTTTGGTTTCCTTCCACCTACCTTTAATTTTTCAACTTTGCCTGTTTTGCAAAAATCCCCATATATATTCACTACACTCGAATATGACACATTAAATGTCTTGGCTACCGAAGTACGATTAAGATTCCCACCTTCTAACGCTTGAATTATATCAAGACGTTTTTCATCTGAGATATTTTTGGACCTTCTGTCCGGTATACAAGTTGGTTGGTCCATAAAGGGTTCACAGAAAAACATTCATTAATTAAAATAAAACATTCATTAATTAAAATAAAATATTCATCGATTAAAAAAAATACTCATCAATTAAAAAAAAATATTCATTAATTAAAAAAAAATCTATTTAAACTAAAAACCCTATATTAATTTTTATTTAATGTAGTAATATATACAAACACTTGATAAAGGTAGTGCCAAAAATATGTGTTATGTAAGAAAATAAATGAAATTTTAAAAAATATTTTTTCCATGGAAATTATAAAGCGTTATTTGATCTAATCCGGATATAGAACTGTTGGTCTATGTGACTCATTGAAACGCGCGAAGTATTGAATGAAAATAGGAAAAGTTATATGTGAATGAAGTACTAGATAATCCGTACAGTCCTTTTATTGTCTGAGTCCCTCATTCATCGCATATGTCATTCGTTTTTTTTTCGAATTAATTGTATTTACGATAGATTATATTCCGTCAGAGACGTCAGAGACAAAAAATTTATAAAAAGTTTCAAACAGTAATGTTTGTGGAAAAAATGAATGTTTAAACATATTTTGAAATTATTTTTACATTTTTAAAAATTTTAACTAACTTTAAACAAATGGATAAAAATGATTAAATACTTGAAAAAGTTCTAAGGAATGAAGTTTGAATGCCAATGGATTAGAACAGTCTTTGTAATAAGAGAAAAATCACAGAAAATTTAGTCTTTTTAAAAGATTTCCTCATATTCTAGTTAAGAATGATTTCAATTCCTTCAAATTCTGAATGGAGGAGATGGAGTGGCACGGATTAAGTTTTTGTAGGCCCGTTTCACAAATTGCCGCCTTACACAAAACATACCATATCTTAAAAATATGAAATAATATGAATGTATTTTTAATCATAACTGTAACATACCGATACGCGGTGTATAATGTCAGAAATCTCTCCTACGCGACTTAATTGTTGAAAAAGAGTCGATAATATCCCTAAAGTCAAGGCTTTGAAGATTTCAGATTCAATGTCCATTAGTTTTAAGCTGCTAAGTTTTCCCTTGCACATAGTTGATCTAACAGCATTTTTAATACGTTTTAATCGTTAACCGGTACACTTTAAAACAGTCAAAGTAAGATAAATGCACAGAGCAACATGCACATTTGTAAACCCGGTCTTCAAATTCAATTCCATCATCAATTTCAATTTTTTCTTTGTCGACAATGATCGGATTCCTGTTAGAAATGTTCGCCACTGAATCTACTCATCACAGAGACCACCAATGACATCTTCAGAGTAGAATTCCACAAACAATTTTAAAGATTCCATTGCTGCTACATTCATCATCGGAGTACAAGAAATAACAACGATTATCAATTGCTTTATATCGCGCAATTCTACGGTTAAGATTGGTAACAATTGAATCAATTATAACATATTAGGTATCGACTTTGAGCTTTTCCTCGCCCGTTAAAACAACAGTTGGTTCATTGCTATCATCCGATTTGCGTTTTGGTTTACGTGGACGTTTTGAATTAAATTGCTTTTCAAAGCATAATTCTGAAGCACTATCTCGATAAAATCAAACCTGTTCCTCTGATATGCTAGAAATTGCAACAACGACTTCAGGAGTCTTACTGCAGTGCAAAGATCCGTTTTTTTTACTGCAACAGTAGGCTAACATCATTTATGCGCTCCTGAACGATATTCCAGAAGCATACTAAGATCAAAATTTTCATCTTATCCATTGTTTAAGCTAAATTCACTGCTTCTACTCTCGTCTCTTTCTTTTACAGATTGTTGATACCAATTTCTTGCAAAACAGATTGGTACTGTTAAGTTGATGTAGTCTTATGCGTTGAAGTAGTCTTATGCGTGTGAAGAGAAATTTGATGAGCCCGAAAGAGTCACCGTTAAAACTTGTGGCGGGACAATCGGGGTGCGTGTTATGTTTGCAGATATTGTATATATATGATTATAAAATATGATTATAAATTTTACAGTTTGAATAAAAGTATAAATAAAATTAACGATGAACAATAATAACGCTTTTATTAAAAGTCAAGTAAAAACCTTAATCTCCTTCTTGAATAAGATATAGTCCTGCTTCACAATTTATTTGTTTAGTCCGATTGATTCTAGCTTCTTCTGTTTCATGTATCTTTGGTAATTTTCTTGAATAATAGTTGAATTCTTTTTATAATTTCCAATTTTCATTCAATTTTTAATTTCAATTTTAATTTTCAATTTCTTTCATTGATTTTTTTTACTATAGCGATAGTTTACTATAGTAAACTATCGCTATATAGTTTTTTATTTTTTTAAATATTTTTTATTTCGGACGGTTAAAAAATATAAAATGCTATTACATAATTTCCCCCTTTAAAACCGGAGGTTAACATGAACGATAAAAAATAAAAATTACATGAACGGTAACATTCCGCGACACTTTTTTCATTTTTTTTTTGTATGTTTTGTATGTTTTTTTATGTGTTTGTATGTGTTTTGTTTCTGTTTTTTTTTACAACCTGGAAAAAATTCAAAAATTTACAACCGATTAAAAGCAAATGAATAAAACTGTACAACTGATTTTGTTTGTGCTTGTGTTCTGCTTGTGTGGGTTTTTATTTATGGCGTTCGCTGTATAATATTTTATGCGGGGGAGTGATTGTTGTGTCTTTTTCGAATAGTTTGATTGAGTTTTTATTGTTGAATGTGACGTTTTTGTGAATTGGTTGTGTTTTCGTTTGTGTTTGTGTTTTGTTTTTTGGTATATCGTTTTGCGGGTTTACGTTCTGGTGATAGGGTTTTATGCGTCTTATGTTTATTTTCATTTTGTTGTTATTTTTAATTATTGTGGCGACGTTTTTGTTGATTTCTAGGAGTTTGAATGGACCTTCGTATTTGGATTCGAATCCTTTTGTGAATGGTTTTTTTATTAAGATGAAATCTGTTGTTAATACTGTTTTTCCGTCCAATTCGGAGTCCGGTCTCCTTTTTAAAATTCCTTTTGGTTTCTGTTCGGTGTTTTCGCTGTTTTTGTTTGTTGTTTGTTTGATGTTTTCAGTGTTTTTGTTTGTATCTGATTTAAGTGATGGCAAGTTTGTTGCTTTTCCGAAAACCTTATATGCTGGACTTTCATTATCTAATGAGTTTGGGCTGTTTCTTAGTCCGATTAGTATAGTTGGTAGTTTATTTAACCAGTTTTGATCGTTGGCTTTTGTTCTGATGCTTTCTTTTAATGTTCTGTGGAACCGTTCAATTTTCCCGTTTGATTGTGGGTTGTAAGCTGTTGTTCGGTTCCTTTTGATGTTGTATTTGTTACAGAGTATTTTGAACATTTCTGACTCGAACTGTCTGCCTTGGTCAGTTATGATTGCTTTTGGTTGGCCATAACGAGCTATCCAATTTAATTCGATCATTTCACAGATATTTTTCGCGCTGATTTCTTTTATTGGGATTACTTCGAACCAGTTGGATTTCCTGTCTATAATTGTTAGGAGGTATTTGTAGTTGTCGTTTGGTGGTAATGGTCCTATCACATCTGTGTGTATTGTTTCGAATATTTCGCTGCTTGGGAAGTTTACTTTTTGTGTTTTGAGTTTTTTTGTTGTTTTGTTTAGTTGGCAGCTGTGACAACTCTTGACGTAGTTTTTCATATCTTTCCGCATGTTATAGTTGTTATGTATTAGCTCGAATGTTACTTTGTTTCCCGGGTGATTAATCTTGTGTATCTTTTCGATACAGTTTTGGCGGAATTCCTCCGGGAGTAATATTCGTTTGTTGCTTTCGTTGGAGACGTCGTGCCATACTCCGTTGAGTTCTTGTAGTTTCAAACTGTGTTTAGTGGGGAGTTTGTTAATTGTTTCATTTTGTTTGGATTTAATTTGATCCAATTCGATTATCTCTTCGAATTCCAGGGAGTTTATGTCACTTTCGTTTCTTGATAGAGCGTCCGCTGCTATGTTTGATTTTCCCGCTACGTAGTTTATTGTGCAGTTGAATTGTGAAATGAAATTGATTTGTCTGATCTGCCTTGGTGAAGGATTCTTCATTTCGATCGCGTTAGTTAGCGGTTTGTGATCTGTGAATATTTTGAAGTTTCGTCCTTCAAGCAAATGTTGGAAGTGTTTGATTGCTTCGTGTATTGCCAGGAGTTCTCTGTCGAATGTTGAGTATCTTGTTTGGTGTGACTTTAGTTTTTTAGAGAAGAATCCTAGTGGTTGTTTGCCGTGTTTGTTTTCTTGAAAAATTGTTGCGCCCATGGCAAAACCTGAACAGTCTGTCGTTAGTTGGTAATCTAGCTCTGGATCTGGGTAACCAAGTAGTGTTGCCGTTGACAGACTTTTTTTGGCTTTCTCGAAAATATCGGTTGTCTGTTGTGTCCAGTTTATTATGACATTTCGTTTTGTTTTGATAATGTCATTTAGTGGGGCTAGTAGTTTGCTACAGTTTGGGATGTAAGAATGATAAAAGTTTACCATTCCTAGAAATCTCCTCAACTCTCTTGTGTTTGTCGGCAGTTTGTAATTTTTTATGCTGTTTATTTTGTTTTCAATTGGTTGTGTTCCTTTGTCGTTTAGTGTATGACCAAGGAAGTTTATTTCTGTTTTTATAAATTCACATTTTTGTGTATTTATTTTCAATTTTGCTTTGTTCAGCGTTTCAAATACTTTTTCTACGTCTTTTAAATGGGTTGCTTTATCTGGGCTTGTAATTAGAATGTCATCCAGGTAAGCAATTGTGTTTTTGTTGTTTTTCATTGTTTGGTCCATGAATCTTTGGAAAGTTGCTGCGGCGTTCCGTAAACCGAAAGGCATTCTGTTGTACTCGAACATTCCTATCGGTGTTGTTATTGCTGTCTTTTTTACATCTTCTTTTCTAATAGGTATCTGGTGGTATGCTTTTTGCAAGTCTATTTTTGAGAAGTATTTGACGCCGTTTATTCGGTTTATTATGTCTTTTATTATAGGTAATGGGTAGCTGTCTGGTTCTGTTATTTTATTCAGAAGTCTGTAATCGCCGCAAGCTCTCCAATCGCCATTAGCTTTTTGTTTTAGCATCAGTGTTGAGGACCATTCAGAGTTTGAATGTCTGACTATGTTGTTTTCCAATAGTTCGTTGAAAATGTTTTTTGTGATTTCTATTTTTTTGGGATCCAGTGGTCTTACTTTTGCATGTACTGGGTTTCCATTTGTCAGAATTGCGTGTTCGATGGTTTGTTCTGATTTATCATCGAATTGGACTGGTTCCATTAATTCTTTGTATCGTTCTAGGATTTTGTTGATTTCCGGTGTAATTTTTTCTAGGTTAGTTTTGTTGTTTGTGTTTAAAGTTACCACGCCTATGTCAATTTTTGGTTTCTCTCTGTTGCTCATGATGTGTTGTGATGTTGTTGTATCGGTATTTTCTAATATTTGTTTGTTTTTGCAATCCACTAGGAGGTTGTATTTTGTTAGGAAATCTGCTCCTATTATTGCTTGTTGGACGTCAGCTATTGTGAATGTCCAGTTGTAATTTTTTTTGTTTATATTCAGATTTAGTGTTTGTTGTCCGAATGTTTTGATGCTTGTTCCGTTGGCTGCTGTTAACGGTTTATCTGCGGTTTTTGTATTTTTATACATGTAATGTGGCAGTAATGAGATCACCGAACCGGTGTCTATTAGAAAATCAGTGTTATTTGTGTGCACCCAAAATGTATTGGTTTTGCCACCTAATGTGGGTGCTATCATTAGTGACTTTTTTAGTTTTCCTGCTCTGTTTTATGATAGTCGCAGGGTTTTACGCATTTGTATGCTTTGTCACCGAATTTGTTATGAAAGTAGCAGAGGTTTTTGTTTAGCAGAACATTTCTTGAATCCCTTTCTGGGCTGCTGTTTCGGTAATTGTTATATCGGTTTGGGGAGTTTGACCGGTTTCTGTAGTGGCCGTTTGGGGATTGTCTGTGGCTGTAGTTCTGTCTGTTGTTTCTGTTTTTTTTTGTCTGTTTTGATTATATGATAGTTGGTCTGTGTTAAAATTGTTTCTGTTGAATAGGTCTCTGTTTTCGTTTGGATTGAAATTTTGCCTGTTGTATTTCTCTTTTATTTCGGCTAGTTCCGCTTTTATTTGTATGTTTTCGACAATTATTTCGTCGAATTTGCTGATCAAAGTGTTTATTAATCGGTTTGTTGTTTCATTTGGTTCTGTGTTTTTGTTGGTTGATTGGGTGTTGTGATTAGTTTTATTTCTGTTGTAGTTTTGGGTACTGCAGATTGTGGGGTAGATTTCTTCGTTTATTTTATCCGCTATGTCAGCGAGTGTTTCTACGTCAGCGTTACTGCTAGCGGCTAGGATTCGTCTAATTTCCGGTGGCATAGCGCGCATGAAGAATTCTTTCACCAATTCGTTGGAACCGGAGTTTGTTATGTTTGGTTGTAGATACTCCAGTTTTTGTTTTAATTGTCGTAGGAAATCTGTGGGCTTGTTGTCCCCTAACTGTGTATTGTTGAGGCATGACTCTAGCATTTGCCTTCTGTTGACTTTGTTTTTGTTGGTCAATATGTTACACAGTTTTGTAAAAGGGTCATCGTCTTTCGATATTTCATCAATTTGGTCGGCGATTTCGTTTAATTTGTTGCTTGGTAGTGCTGCTATTATGTTGGAGCATAAGGATTTTGTTGACTTGACTCCCGATAGCGTTAAGGTTAGTTTCGCGAATTCTAACCATTTTTGTGGTGTTCCGTTGTCATCTGTGAAATAGTTGGGGATATTTGTTTTTGGGTTGATTATTGAATTAATGGTATGTGTGTTTTCTGGGTTGGTGTTTGGGTTGTAGTAGTAATTGGTGCTTTCTGATGTTTGAGTGTTATCGTAGTTGTTGGGTGTTTGTGGAATATTTGTTGGATTTGTTTGATTTGATGCCATTAATTGTTTTGTTGCTGTTTTTTTATTGCTTGTTGTGCGAAAAAAATAGTGGTTTGTTTGAAGGATATGGCCTACTGTGTTCGGCCAACAGTGTCACTAGCCTTTATAGTTCTATAATAACTATGCTGAAAGGTTTCGTGATTGAAAGAAAACGTCGAATGCGTATGTGTTGTATATATTTTTTTCTTCTGACACCAGTTGTTAAGTTGATGTAGTCTTATGCGTTGAAGTAGTCTTATGCGTGTGAAGAGAAATTTGATGAGCCCGAAAGAGTCACCGTTAAAACTTGTGGCGGGACAATCGGGGTGCGTGTTATGTTTGCAGATATTGTATATATATGATTATAAAATATGATTATAAATTTTACAGTTTGAATAAAAGTATAAATAAAATTAACGATGAACAATAATAACGCTTTTATTAAAAGTCAAGTAAAAACCTTAATCTTCTTAATCTCCTTAATCTCCTTAATCTCCTTAATCTCCTTCTTGAATAAGATATAGTCCTGCTTCACAATTTATTTGTTTAGTCCGATTGATTCTAGCTTCTTCTGTTTCATGTATCTTTGGTAATTTTCTTGAATAATAGTTGAATTCTTTTTATAATTTCCAATTTTCATTCAATTTTTAATTTCAATTTTAATTTTCAATTTCTTTCATTGATTTTTTTTACTATAGCGATAGTTTACTATAGTAAACTATCACTATATAGTTTTTTATTTTTTTAAATATTTTTTATTTCGGACGGTTAAAAAATATAAAATGCTATTACAGGTACGTTTTATAGTGTTGAGACATACTTCGAAGTCCAACAGCATGAGCTAACCACCGTGTGTCACTCAAACGTTTTGGAAGAAGCGCTGACTCTTCTGTTCCGGTGATGTTTTTGTTGACAGCATTTTTGACAAGATTCCATCTAAATGTTGAATAAGACAAAAAAACATAAATTTTCTGAACAACACCAAAAAACGTAACTGCCTCAATGCACGTATCAATTGAAACTACTCCAGACATGCTCAGCGAATGTGCCATACAGGGAATGTAGGAAACTATTCTGTTGAATTCAATTATACGCGCGTGTACACCGGAATATTGTTCTGACATATTCTGGCATTGTCGTATGTCTGACCTCAGCCGTCATTTAAGTCGATTTACAAGCCGCGGAAGGTTTCAAGAATTGTATCAAAGACCAGTGTGTGATGAAATTTGAAAAGATTTCAAGAAACGTTCAACAGGTTGGCCATCAATTTTTG
Source organism: Schmidtea polychroa (assembly GCA_959609185.1). Classification (NCBI taxonomy): domain Eukaryota; kingdom Metazoa; phylum Platyhelminthes; order Tricladida; family Dugesiidae; genus Schmidtea; species Schmidtea polychroa. The sequence goes on from CAUHTR010007887.1 coordinate 129,306, forward strand.
CGTAACGAACAGTGACAGTCAATTGATCAGTGTGAGAATTATAAGGTGTAGAATCAACACTGAAAAAAAAGTAATTTGTCAGCTTTACTTCATCCACTATTATTTTCATGACTTGCTTGGCCATAAGACCCACAAATTCTTCATAAATGACTGATGATAAGTATGATGTAGTGCCACGTCCACCATTTCCATATTTGTCAATATGCCTAGCAATAAATGAATCGTATTCGGCTAAATACTCCAATCAACTTAAAGTGTTTCCATTATCTGTCCTGCCCAAGGTTTCTGAAGATCCTCTAAGTGATAATCCACATGATGTAAAAAACTTTATTGTTGAAACAACCCTCCTTAAAAATCTCTCCAATAGTGTTTCTGCTTATCAGCTTGCTTGCAAATCGTTTTGTCCAAAGTCTGAACGTTGGATAAACGAGTGGTATAAATGGTAAGAGCGCAACTGTTATCAACTGATTGTTCATGATGTTCAAGTCTATTTATGGTGCTACATATCTGTCAAATCCTGTAGTCGCAAGAGAGGACATACTGTTTATCGAGAAAAGTTTACACACAAAGCAAAAAACACATCCAGATAATGGCGAATACAAAAGCCAATGCTTCTCCATTTTTTGTCATTGTGAGATTGTGAATAAAATGCTGAATCATTAAGTTTTCTGTTACTATTGACATATTTCCTTAACGAATTAGCAAATATGTCATCTCAATTTGCACAAATTTTAGGCCCTATGTGCAGCCAATAATTCATCATCTCGCTCCCTACATTCCATAAACGTGAATCGGCTTCTGGCATCGTGTCAACATGTAACCACTAAATTTAAGATTATTTTATCATTTAATATAAATAAAGGTAAAGGGATATTATTTAAAATTATAAAGAAATATTTTTTTATCTTAGAGATGATTTTTAATTCTATCCCAAGTGAAGGTAATAAAAAGATATGGACGGAAAACCTAGAACGTTTTGGTCACAGCTTCAAAAATCAGAAATATCACTTTCAGGAAACAATAAATATCCTCAAAAATGCCTACTGAAGAAATTGTTTTAAGAAGATTCAGATGTTTGAACCAGCAAATAAAAGATAAAAAGAAGAAGATAAACGTCTTAGCCGTTGAGCTTGTGAAATTATGGAAACGGTTCAGCTTTCTAACATTAGCACGATTCACAATAGTAAAGAAGCTTCTGGCATTAGTTGAATAAAGTGACAAAAATCTGAAACGTCCGTTGAAGAAATGTGATTTCTCCGTTATTTTTAACATTACGTCAGCTAAAGTTTGGCTATGCTTTGATGACACACAATTAAAATCAAAGGGCAAGATAGGATTTTGTACCAACCACATTGACAATTCGAAAATACATCCCTCCAAGAGGAAAATAGTTCATACTTCAGATTATCAGTTTGCTGCAACATCTGCAATGATGGCGTGTTCTGTTTCCGAATACTCTAGTTCTAATAAAGATGAGGCTTTGGACATTTTGTCCGAAAGTGATAGTCTTTTGAGAAATAAGAGGACATGTAACGATACAAAAGTGGCTGTAGATATTGTTAGCCAGTACACAAGTACCCATCAGAAAGCGGCAAGTATTTGTAAAACTTTAAAAGAAAAGTCGACAATAACCATACCATCGCCATCAGTTTCCGGAGTTTACAGGGCAACTACCAATGTCGCTGACAAACTAAAAACCAATATCAACAGGAATTACAAAAGGAAGAGTAGAGCCTCCATTTTGATGGCAAGAACATCACGGATAAGGTTGATGGAAAAAGAGTTGAGCATCAAGTGATATTGATAAAAAATAAAGACCGAGAAGTCCGTAAAGGTGTCCTTATTTTATCAAGTAGACAAGCTGAGCCAATTTTTAACGGAATTATGAATGTTATTAATGAGTTTAATCTATTGCACTCAATTAAAATAATACTAGCAGACACAACTGCTGTCAACACTGGTAAGAAAACAGGTGTCATTGTCAGACTTGAGAGAGCTACAAATTCTGCAGGGTTAGAAGAACCCGTGTTTATTGGATGTCAACAACACATACTTGATACCGTCTTGAAACATGCGCACAATGATATATTTGATGAATAAATTCAATCACCAGATATTAATTATTTCTTTGTAAAAAAGATTAAAACTTCTTACAATGAAATAAAACCTACATTAAAACCTACTACGTGTTCAAAATAAAAGATGGAGAAATGACATGAAATTACTTCACCACCTTATTGAAGTTTATAAGTACCTCAAAGAAAATGATCATTTACCTAAGGTCAACCTACCTGTTATACTTCCTAACCTCTCGAATGCAAGATGGAATTCCCGTGCCATTTATCTGCTTTTAACTTTTTTCCTCTGTCCGGACACAATACTTGATCAAAGAATGGTGGATGCGTGTGAATTCGTTGTAAAGTGGAGATTCTTTTGGTTCAGAGACCTGAAATATGAGCCTAGTTCCTATGAAATACTGATTGGTATTTGTGGGAAATATAATAAAGCAAAAAAATCAGTTATAAATTTTTGGAGTCAGGCACCGTCACAATTAGACGCACCTCAATCCAACATATATGCCGAGAGGGCAATCAATGTGCTACAGGATTTGAAAGACTTATGTAAGTAGGAAAAAACATTAAATTTAAGGTTTCTATTATATAGAGAAATGATTGTCATTTTAAACAAATACTCATCGCAAAATCATAGTGGTACAATACATTTTAATTTTTTTCTTTAAAAATCACACCCTTAATGCCCATTCTTTTATAAGAGCTGTACAGGATACAGGATCATGATTCAGCAGTATAGAACTTTGCCAGTATAATTTGAAACAGTCGGAATGTGGCAATTTGAACGACTCTATAGGGTCGGACCGGTCGCCAGAGAATATTTCAATTGCTCATAAACAAATCATAATGATCGAGCCTATAGAAATGCTAATAAGTACCAGTATTTGTTTTTTAATTTGTCAATTGGTCAAAGTAGACTCCATAAATTGATAGATTTAGTGTTAGGCCCGTTTCAATTGAAACGTGTGCAACGTGGTTAATCCGGCATTGTATACAATCATAAACAAATCTTTTACGAAAATATTAAAAAGATGTTATTCTTTTTTTATGTGATAAAATTATTTATTTTATTCTAATATTTTTTCGCACACCTTATGAAACTAAATTTTTGAAAAATGTAATAATTTATGGTTATTGAGACCAATAAAAAACGTAAAAGTTAACGTAACATTATAAGAAAATGATTCAAATAAGAAATAAAAATTGCTGCAATTATTATATTAATTAAATGCTAATAATTATAAAAAATTAATAAGAATACCTGTAAGTTTATAAGAAATGTACTAAATCGAAAAAAGGAAACTATAATCGGGATCAAATTATATGCTACATAATACATGAACATAATTTTATCAATTTATTTAATGAAATATTTCTTCAATATATTCAATAATATACATATATAAACATAATATTGTTTATTCTTATTTCGTACAGACTTTTTTTCTGCTAATTTCTCGATAATACCATCAAAATTTATCTGTTTTGTTACCTGCTCGATTGACAACATAGCAACCCACTATAACCTATCTTGTTGCATGTCCATAGTAACAGAAAACTTAATGATTCAGCATTTTATTCACAATCTCACAATGACGAAAAAATGGAGAAGCATTGGCTTTGGTATTCACCATCATCTGGGTGTGTTTCTTGCTTTGTGTGTAAACTTTTCATTTCATATTGTTGATTTTGCATTTTGTTATTAAAATATTATAAATATGGATAGATTTTATATTCGAAAATAAAAACCAATTAGTACTAGAGGACTTTAATAAATATTATAATTTATATTTGGGGTTAAAGCAGATTTTATTGTTGATTTGAATTATGTTGTCGACATCAAAATATACAAGAAGATGAATCAAAGTCATTTAACATACAAATATACCTCAAAATTAATAAATAAGTTTATGATCACATATATAATTGTAGTCATCACAGAATTGTCATTGGAATTAAAATGAATTTGTTGGACAAATAAACATATTTTCTCATTAGTCATTGTCGAAGTCTCGAATTCCAATATTAAGCTCATAGTTATTCTTTGTTTTGCACATTTATGTTTTTCCTGTTTTTGTCATTGACTACCATATAATATTTTAATTTCAGAACTTTTAATACTCACCCATCTTCTAACATCTATAACTCTAATACTATTAACGTCATTTCAAAAATGGTGCAAAAAAGCAGTTCCTCAATCTTTATATAAATAGTATAAATAAGTCTTCCAATTCTTTCATATATCAGGGTAAGTTTTGGTTAGGAAATATGAATTGTTTTAACATCTTTTTAGCCTAGCTTTAAATATAAAGATTATTTAACTTATCATATTTGAATTAAATTCTAACGAAAATCATGGACCTTCCAATAAAATCAACTTTACAAATTTTAAAATCAAATTTTATTATATTATTTGACAGAATTTTTGTATAATTTTTGTTTTTAATTTAGTCTAGTATCCATCTATCACATTGGAATATTGTACCCGTAATAAATGTACAAAGAAAATCAGAGGATAAATCAAGTCCGTATTCATCTGACGACGATCTCGACCCAAATGAACGTCAAGAGTCACAGGAAACTTCTCGAAAGGGAAGTTCGATTAGAAAATCCAAAACAGTCAAAGGAAATAATTCTGAAAACAAAAGACCATCTGTTCAAATTGGATTGTCACAATATTATGCTCATCCAAGATTATTGTTGAAATCGTCATTCTGGAATACGACACGAAAAATTAAACTCATAGCAGGATTGATAATAGCCTTTATAATAGTTGCAGTTGTTGTGATTGTTCCGACAGTAATTTTGGTCAAACCGTCTCAATGAATCAGTTTTTATTTAATAATTACACTTTTACGTAAATCACTTGAACTGTCCATTATTTTCATAGATTTCACTGAGACTTTGTAGTTAATCCGAAATTCTTGAAAGAAGATATTTTCCTATAATTTTTCTATATTTCTTTTGACTATGAAACATTTTTTACTACATATATATAAAACATTCCATGTTAAATTTTGTTTTTTATCTTTTACTTAATGATTTATTGTAACGAAATAGTTAAGTTATTAGTAAAACTTTTAATCTGATAATCTTTCTTTACCGATGATCGAAGATATACAATTTAAAATTTTTTTAGTATTTTTTATTTTTCATGAATAAACTTCTATTTTTTGAATCAAAATAGTTTTAAGAATTTGCATAATATTTGCATAATGAGCTACCTTTTTTTTGTCTGAAAAAAATGTCTGACATATACATGCGCATCAGTGCAGCAGTTTATATGAGATATATGCTAATACACACATTTCTATAACTGCAAAGCCAAATTACAATGCTTGAACCACATTAACAGTGAAAGGTAAACACTTGAAAATAACTACCGTATTTCCCCGAAAATAAGACACTGTCTTACTTCAAATTTTCAGAAAAAAAAGCTACCTAGGGCTTATTTTCGGGTCATATTTTCAAAACAAATTTATTACGTTTAAAAAACTAGACATTTATTCAAATATAATCATGTCATCCACCTCATTTACATCACCATCATTACTGTCAGTCGGGGTTACAATATTGCCCATCAGTGATTCAATTTCATCCAAGATCATCGGTCCAAATCTCGAATGCCTGGCAATATAGCTATCTTCAAACGAGCAATTTTTATCCAAGTATCCTGCTCTTAGTGCGTTACCAATGGACGTATCCGTGATTGCATTCCATGCTTTCGCGACCCAAGATACAACCTCTTGTATTTTTGGCTTTACCAAATTCCCACGTTGATTTCGCTCCATTCTTTTCTCAATATACTCATTTATTTCTGCTCTGAGGTAATCTTTGAATTGTTTATTGATCGCAATGTCGAGTGTTTGAAGATATCCAGTCATTCCGGCAGGTATCATGATCTGATCAATTCTTCTCTCGATTAGGAAGTTTTTAATACCTTGTGCACGGTGCGTGCTAGCCGAATCCCAAATGAGCATGCCTCTTTTCCCGCACCTTAAGACAACAGGTAGCATCAAATCCGTCCACCTTTTTATGACAGCTTGTGTGCACCACGCCTTTTTAGATTCAAGCACATAAATTCCGGAAATGCGTGACAGCTTATCGTTCTTGCCTTTCGTTATGATGAGAGGAGGGATTTTACTTCCATTCAGTCGAAATAAGTAAACAGATCTTTCAAGGTAGGTCTTATTTTCAGGGTAGGTCTTATATTTTTTGTGGGCGAATAATTCATGCTAGGTCTTATTTTCGAAATAGGTCTTATTATAGGGGAAATACGGTACATATAATATCGACAACATATAATAATGTTTATATTAATTTAATGTTAGACATCCGTAAAAAAATATTTGCAAGTAATGTGATTTCCAGTGTAGCAGGTAAAGTATGCAAAAGAGTTAAATCAGTAATATTCTATACTTACCTGGCGCGAATAGAAATCTTCGCGTCTCCTGCATAGTACTGATGAGAGCCAAAAGCTCGAAACTAGTCTACTATTAGTATTTGCACTGGGTATCACAAAGCTTGTAATGTTTATATTAACGAATAAGACATAATTTAACATGTTCCTAGAAATTATTTCTTCTTCAAGGATGTTTGATAATTTACAATTATCTATCTAAATCATTGATTCTAAATCTGGAGTCCATAATTTTAAAGATTTTGATAGTATTTTAAATAAATTGGAATTGCCTAATGATTATTTATTTATTTAATTATTTAAAATAGTATCAAAATCTTTTAACATGTTTAATTTCATTAAATCTCAATAAATCTCAAACCCCAATAGGTTTAATGTCTGATGTAGTATGTAATGGGTGCAACGTCACATATATTGGATAAACTTCCTGTCATATATATATATATATATATATATATATATATATATATATATATATATATATATATATATATATATATATGTGCATATATTGTCATTCACGCCTGTTTTGAACTACCATACTGAAAATTCATCTTTGACATATCCACTACTCGAAAACATCTCGGCTCACGAGACTTACCAATAACCAAAATGGATAGTTTTTCATTTAATGCTGAGCATGTTAGAGCAACTGTAATGCGGTCCTTTCCTTGTTTACCACCTTTGCAAGAATCTCCGGTTTGTGCAAGCGTTTTATCTGGTATAGCTCTAAAAACATATTCTGTCTCGTCCATATTGAATACATTACAGAGATCATACCCTACTAGAATTGTTTTTAGTGTCATTTTTCCATTCATCAACTGATATTTGGTTTATAGTTCCCGATTCTCCGGATATTGCATATCGTCTGATATTATGACGACTTTGGAACTTATCCATCCTTCACCGGCATTAAAGCCAAATCGATCAATCCCAAGAGCATTCGATATTTTGAGTGCTTTTCTTTGTAGAATAGGCCCTGTGATAAAATAATTTAACGAACATGCACGGACAAATCACATATATAACACTACATTAACCTCATTGTTTTTACGATAAACTGGCTCTTTTTAATGAACCTTCTTCTTCAGCAATTGACATTATTTTAGACTGTTTGTCTTTCACCGCTTGAACATATCCCTTAGACACATCAAAATATTTTGCCGTTTCTCTTACACTTTTATTTCTTCGTATATATTCTATAATCTTTATCTTCTTCTTAAAATCCACAAACTGCTTTTTTGTTGCTGTGGTGTTGTTGCGATTTTCCATTTTTATATGAACTCATAAAAATTTAATTATGAAATGATTTTCTTTAAAATAACTTTTAAATATTTAGCCTTTTAATAATATAAATATATTTCACTAATAAACTTCTAAAAAGAATTTTAAAGATTATAAAAGATATGATATTTAAAATTCCTTCTATTGAGTAAATTATTATTTTTTTAAATGATATAAATAAAATTGTGTACTTTAAAGCGATATACCTCTTAAAAATACAAATGCGGCTCATTATCATTTTTTGTACCTTTAAGAGAAGTGTACTTAAGAGTGGGTGTACTTTATAAGGAGTTTTACTGTATTTATTGACATTTCCTTTTGCTTGCGCTATTTTGTAAATTAAAAGTGTTTAATTTTTGATATTTGGTTTGGATTATTTTTCTTGCTTTAAATGAAATAATAAATTTAATTTGGAAGATTTCTTCACTAAGAAGTAGTCATATTAAATTCGATAGGTAATTAACTTATTAAGTAAAAATGAGATTCCAACTTTTCATCTGAGATCACAGAGAGATTATAGTTCCGGAAAAATTTGGAAGTCGGCAATGACTATTAGATTTAATATTAAACCAAAGCAAGGGTATCAAATAAATAAACATATCATATAAGTGACTAAAATATATTATTATTGCGAAATCTTGGGTAATTCGACAAAAGACGCTAATCACGACTTCGAATGTTCAAATTCCTGCAATCTTGTATCCAATAAAGTTCTAGCATAGGACCCACTGGTAGATGACATCTACTAAAGGGTCGGATAAATCACATAACGATGAATAGACAAAGAAAGTTGGGACATGACACCTTCTCCAGTAGCCCATGAACCCAGAGGCTCTTCAGGCTATTTGCAGTTATCGTGTTAGGTCTCACCTTTTGCTGACAGCCACCCACTAAAGTGTATTACCTACGTCGTTTGAGACGGGCGTTTAGCGGCAATATAAAAATATTATGCGCGGTTGCAAGAGGACGCGAATAATGTGAAAGAGATGGGTAAATAAATTTCTAAAAGTAAAAGAGTTTCACCACTAGTAACCCACTAATGTAATCAACTCATTAAAACATAACCATTAAATAATTATAGTTTTCGTATATAACTGTTAACATAAAATATGATGGCAGATTGATGATGAGAATAATGTCCTTGAAACTATATTTCGTTTTTTTGGCGTTTATATATTTATATTTGAGTTTATATGCTTGCTTATTTATTGTGGTTGTTAACTTAATCGCAATATATAGAGATTTCTAAAATTTTATACATAGCTTGTTTGCTAAACCTATCAATGATAACAATAACATATCTTTAGTCTGTTGAAGTTCTCTCTATGACAGAGACACCCATAACGATCTTTCCTAGAAATTATGAAGTTTTATGTAAAATTAAAATTTCCTTGGTTTTTCATTGATCTATTCTCCCTTTTGTATGTATGGCAATTCGCCTTAGCAGTTTCTTGTATTTTCCGCCGAGGATAAGTGAAATAGTTTTTTAATTTCAACATGACATAAATCTTAATATCTTAATCACTATTTCTTAATCTTAATTTCATGTTCAATGTTTCCTAAATCAAATTTAGCTGCCATGAAAATGATCTACTAATTTTTTAATTTTTGTTAATTGCTTTTCCCCCAATTAAATTTCCTCTATTTGACTTCTTTCGTCATCTGTATAAGAACTGATTTTGTCTCATATCCTATATTATTATAAGAACTTTTTTCAATTTTCACCTCTGATTTCTTTTCAATTGACATTGTATTTATTAGAAAATTTTTGATTATGAATCAGAAAAGATATCGATGTTTTTTTATATTCACGAATTTTTGGCAGTCTTTTTCAAGTGATTTTGATTCAATCACTGAACTTCAAATGCCTTCAAGGTATCTATAACGCCAATAAAATATGTAAAATTTAAAATTTTTTTTTTTTTAATAAAAAAAAACTTCGATAATTATTGGGAACGTGTGATTTGTGAGGCGTTGTTGATAAAATCATTGAATCCGAAAATTAATGTGCAGAATGCTGTAAATACTTGTGTGTTGAGTGTTTTTAAATAAGCTTTTGTGTATTGTATGTATTGATTGTTGTGTTAAATTAAATAATTGATAAAAAAATTTTTAAATTTTTAAATTATTAAATTAAATTTTAAATGTTAAAGTTTTTAAAAAATAATATTTTTATAAAATAAAAAATTTTTATATATAATTAAATTAGTTTAAAATCCTTTATTTAATGAGTATTATATCCCACCTGATGATGACAGGAAAACTGTCGAAATTAATCGAGAAAAAAATGTTTGATTGGCGTTATCTTATAAATAATTTTAATAATTTTTAATAATTTTAAATTATTTAATAATTTTAAATTATTTAATTTAATTTTAATTACTATTCAATTATTCCATACTTTACAATATTTTTACAATTTCTAAAAAACTTAGTCTTTAACTCAATGATATAAAGAATAAAGATACTCAAATAAGGAAATTTAGAAATATCTAAAAATGATGCGTAGTTAGAGATAAAAGTAGAAATGTCTAATGCACTTTTGAATACCAAAACAACAAAAAATAATTCACAAATTTTGTTGACAAGCAGTAATAATCTTCAAGAATCGAGAAGATAAACGTGAAATTGTTTAAACACAGAACAAAATTTTAGTATAACCACTACTACAATTCACGTTTTAGGTTTCTAATCTTCTAAAATCAGAAAATCAAATTAAAGCATAAAGTACATAGCCTACTTGAGCAAGGGCATTTGAAAACATAAGATTGCATCTAAAACATTTATTAATGTTGTTTTTTCGTGAATATAATTTTGTTTGTAAAATTTGTGTTTGAATCAATTAAACTTTTAATTAGTATTCCATCTATTCATTTATACGATACCGAGGTTTAGAAATTGAAACCTATTCAAAAAGAATAGACCTCCACTTTATTGTAACATAATTTTGATCCAGAATTCAATTCATACGTGTATAGTTTTTTAATATTTATAATAATAATAATAATAATAATAATAATAATAATAATAATAATACTAATAATAATAATAATAATAATAATAATAATAATAGTAATAATAATAATAATAATAATAATAATAATAATAATAATAATAATAATAATAATAATAATAATAATAATAATAATAATAGTAATAATAATAATAATAAATGATAAAGACAACGAAATTTTTATAAAACATTCAAACTGAATATTTTGTAAATTGATATTTATATTATAATTCTTGAATAAAAATTTGTATTTATTAGAATAACTGTTATTATCATTAAAGTGAGTATTAATTATTTTAAACCATATAAATAAATAGACATTTTATTCGCCAAATGCTGAAAATTCACATTTAATTGATATACTAAAAATAGTATTTCATTAAAATTTTAAAAAATAATATTCCTTGATAAATATGAAGCTCGAAAATACTTTTTATTTAATTTATTGTTAATTCATTTGTAGGAATTCCACAATTTTGTACAAAGTCTATCTGGTATGTGCTTATTTAGGAATGGCATTACATTTCATTGAGTATGACTATCCTGATTTCTAGTTGTTTAGAAAACGGTGATAGATACAATACCCTTTATCCACGAAAATCTTTGTAAATATACATTACATCATAGATTTTATGCAAAAGTAATTTTTGAGACAAATTTTTGACCTATTTCCTAGCATTCTGGACATTATAATTTATCGGGTAAATTTTTTATTACAGTTAATTTACATATATTATAGCAAAGTTAATAATTATCTCATTCTACCTCATTATCCGATGTTTATTTTCAAAATCAAATAATTAATTATAATATAGAAACTTAATTTTTGAAATCACCAATTAAATCAAAGTTAATTAAAATTTCATTAAACTTCGGACTTTTAGCCAAATCATCAAAATATAAAAATTATGAAAAATATTTGACATAATTTAATGTTATATCTCCCGATTTCTGTGAGCACTGTAAATAAAAATTGTAAAATATTTCAGTTGCCATAACAATAAATGCGTTTCCATGGTGATAGAAATCGTAAACAAGTTTAAGAAATTCTGAATTAAAGTCAATTTGCATTTAACCAATTATTCTTGTTCCGGATTCAACGTCGTGCTGCGTGATTTTGCGACTGCCAATGTCTTCTTTGCAAACTGAAACTACTTTTAAAGATTCTACAAGCACTAATTAATAAGGCATTGCATATTAATAATATTTACAGTTTAACATTATTGAGATTATTACGGATAATGCGTATTTTTTAAAATTTGTAGATTTTTTAAAATTAGAATAAATATTTTTGAAAATATTTGTCAGGAGTTAAATTTTTCAAAATAATTTTTAAATATTTAATTCTATTCTAATTATTATTCTAAATATCCTTTCATAATTAAAATAATAATTAATATATTAGTAGATTTTATAATTTTTTTAAAAAGGTTTTGAGTTTTTAAAATAAGAATAAATATTTTTTAAAAATTTTTGTCGGGAGTTTATTTTTCAAAATAATTTTATAATATTTTATTTAATTATAAATTATATTATAATAAATATCCTGAATTAAAATTTAATATAGGTCCTATAGCGAGATCATTTATAAAAATATAATTCAAAAAACAACTATGTAAGCCATTTCCGATATGTTTATTCATAAAATGAAATATTTCGACCTAAACAGGATTATCTGTATATGAAAGAAAGATTCAATCAGAAAGGAAGCAGAGAGTGAAAGACTTGTTAATTTTTGAAATTGAGTGATCAAGACCAATTTGAGGTCGAAATATTTAATTTTATGAATAAACACTGCGGAAATAACTCGCATAGGTATTTATTGGAATTAAACATCAAAGATGAAATTGTTCTAGATCAGACGACAATTGATTTCAATTAATACTCAACATTTATCAGTAGGAAATTAATATTTTTAACGTGTTAACTGTATATGTGTCAAGCTTAAAAATTATTCGTATTTAGATGTTATTTTTGTCTTCTAAAATTTTGTCTACTAACCCGTCTGTGATAGAAAAATAATTTTTGGGATCCTCGTTTGTCTGTTTATAGTACAACGCTGATTGAAAGTCCTCTGCCAAAGTTGTCATTTTGATAAATCCCTTTCGCAATCTTTCTTTATAGCATTTAATGTTCGACACCTGTGTATAGGTTTATTATATCTTAGTCGATCAGTAATTCGACCATCAGCTCTTGTCTTGACACGGACATGTGCACCATTTTGAAATATTTTTCGCATTTTTAGATGAATCTTTTAGATAAATCTCCCGGAAATAATTTCTTTATAAAGAATTCCATCGACATGGTCGCCATGTTAGATTTTACCAAGATATCTTCTAAGTTGTTTTGAAAAACATTTTCTGTAATTTAACTCATATTTCAAGTTGTATTAATTATCATAATATTGTTTAATATTTAGACAAATTTTTCGGCAATGAATCAAACAATCTAAAAACAATTTATTAGAAGAATTCAATATTAAAATTAAAATTGAATTAATTTAAAAATTAATTAATTTAAAATTGAATAATATTTAAAAACTTTGAATTTATTAAAAAGAGCTTGAAGACTATAAATAAGTAAATATATCGATGTTTTTAATATTCACGAAGTTTCGGCACTGCCATTTTCAAATGAATTTACTGATTTATAGTCTTTTTTTAATTTTTTTTGCCTTAAATTCTTTTTAAATTTATGTTTTATAATTAAAACTTATTTTTAATCTTAATTTTTTTTAAGTCCAATAAATATTACAAGCAAAGTACTTCAGAAAGAAAATTTTAATGTTTCGGAAGCTACAACAATACTTTCTAATAATATTGACTATTTAAAAAATTACAGAACAGATGATAAGTTTAATGACGATATTGAAAAGGCCAAAAAATTGCACTACAATTAGAAATTGAGCCAGAGTTTGAGCAAATAAGAAATCGTCGCCGAAGAAGACAATTCAGTTATGAGCACCCAAATGAAGTAATCGATGATGCAGCACAAAGTTTTAAGAATAATATTTTAATAACATCCTTGATCAAGTAATTGTCATCAAATGATAGTTTTACATTGATTCAGGAGCACAATAAATAATTTGAACCTCATTTATAATTTAAAAGCAGAAATGAGTGATGAAGAGCTTCGAAAAAATTGCATGGATTTGGAAATTTTTCTCGCAGATGGTGACCAAAAAGATATATCCGGTTCCTATTTATAAAATAAATTACGGTTTGTAAGAAATCATATTAAAGAATACTGCTATATTCCTTCAAATATATTAAAATATATATGCTTAAATAATTTAGCATCATCTTTGGCCAATGTTTTTATAGCGCTAAGAATTTTTTTAACTTTGCCGATATCAGTGGCTAGCGCTAAAAGAAGTTTTTCAAAATTAAAACTAAATTAAATCTATATACGCTCTACGATGAGACAAGAACGATTAGATGCCTGGCCACTTCGTCGATTGAATGTGAAATTGACAAAAAATTAAATGAAGAGTAATTAATTAACAGGTTTGCTACTATAAAGATTCAAAGGATTAGCTTTTAAATCAACATACCAAGAGCAGCAAGTATATCTTATGATTTGGAAATTTCTTGAAGATTGGATTACTAACTTTTCTATAGGTTTTTTATAGGTTTTTTATAGGTTTTATTGTTAATGGATTTAATGAACTCTTAAATATTGAATAAAAATATAAATAACTTTTAAATTTTAAATAAATATATTCATACATTTTCCCCTATATTTTTATTAAAAAGTTTAAGAAATAATATGGGGGCGGAGAAATTTATATGCGCACAAGATGCCACAGCTGTTGAACTGGCGCTGAATCTGCACCAAACACGGAAAGCAGTTCACTCACCAATTTATTTACAAATTTATTTATCAATCATCTTTATTAATTTATCATTTACTGAATTGCTCATCATGAATTTCGGAAATTTAATTTAGCCATTTTAGAAATGGCTTTCAGGTAAGATATTTAATTTTAAGTTAAATTTAAGGCTTGAATTTTGATCCATATAGATATGAGATTATTCAAGTTCTTAAATTTTTCTTTTAGTCGACAGTATAATTATAAATTATTTTTAATTAATTTTCAGGTATTTTTGGAATTTTATGACATTTATTTTTAAGTATTTTGGATTTATTTCGAAAAAATGTAAGTCAGATATATTTTTAATTATAATTAAATAAATCAACCACCAAAAATATGTATTTTTTCTAAAAAAACTGAATATGAATAAAATGATTTTTAATTTTTGTAATTTTTTTTTCTGAGCTCAATATGAAGAGCTTCTTTCAGGAAATCAAATCTGGATTGAAAAGACATTGAACCAAATTCATCTGCTCTTGATATTTTCATTAAAAATATATTTTTAAAAATTTTCAGCGATCGTTTTTTTTCTACAAATTGTATAAAATAAAGTTATAGAAACGTATCTCAGCGATGCATTTCTGCGAATCAAAGGTTTGTATATGTTTTTAGTATTGTTGGGTTATTGAGTTGGTGATAAATTTAAATGTTACTCCGACTCCAAACGATCCACAAATAACACTTGACAACAGAAATCGTTATTGATAATCACAAATAAACTTTCACTTTACACTGACAATCAATTGAACACTCTGCTTGGTGACTATACAATGCTTATTACAACACTCATTGAGGAATAGCACTTGCATATACCACCGGATTAAAAGATCACAGATTACTGATTGGTTTATCAACTGGGACTTTGAGCTGGTTGTTTTCTTTGACCTTCTTCACAATTTTTTCAAATACTCAAATAACTTCTTTCGTTTAATTTTCAACTAATTCTTTTCTTCAAATCTTCTCCAATAATTATTCTTCAAAATTATTTTCTTTACAATTCTATTCCACAAATCGTTTCTCCAATAACGTTTCGTTCGACGTTGTCTTATTTTTCTCTAATAATTTTATCTCTCAAATTATCGCTCAAATTATCTCTCAAATTGTTTACTTATTTTCTTTGTACTATTATCACAATGAGTCTTAAATATTATTTTAGAATAATGAATTAAAAGATAAATTGTACGCGTTTTTTAATATTTTTATGCATATTAATAAAAATATTAAAATGACTTAAAATTAAAAATCAAATAAAGTTGTAATAATTATTAACAATAATAATAATTTCAATTCCAAATTTTAATTTTTCAAATTGAAAATTGATGGAAAAATATGTCTAAATTATTTTCATTTATTGTCTCTGGACGATAAACAGCTGCATTTAAATTTAGTGCTCTCATTTTTAATTTTAAATCTTCCAATAAAGACAATTTTTTCTCTCTCATCTAAAACAAAAATTTCATTATTAATTATCATGTATTTTTTAGCTTACATCAGTTAGCTTAAAATTAACATAGTTTCTAATTTCGTTAACAGCCATAGCTCTGAAGATGTATTGAAAAAAAATACTTCTAAATTAAGAATATAAAATTTAAGAAATATTTTAAATTAACTAATAAAAAATCAAATCATAAAATAATAATAATAATAATAATAATAATAATAATAATAATAATAATAATAATAATAATAATAATAATAATAATAATAATAATAATAATAATAATAATAATAATAATAATTGTAAGATGAATTTATAAATATTTGCATGTTTTTGGTGAATGATGACATTGTTCAGAATATTATTTACATTTAACTAAATAAACGAAACTTGAAAATTGTTTTGTTTTCATGATATATTTTTGGAATATCTTATGAACAAAATTAAAACATTTTTTCAGACAATAATAATAACTATGCTGTATTTATGTATTATGTATATTATGTACCGTAATTTCATGTAATTTATTACATAATAATTATTATTATTAAAATTTAAATCAAAGCGAGAAATCAATAAACATTGTTAAATCGAAAATTTGAAAATATAAATTGAAAATATAAGAAAGTTAGAAGTAACAGAAGGAGACTCTGATGGGCTCTCACAAATTTCTTACAACACTTCAGCAACGATTTAAACATATTAATACAGTCATAAGAACATAGCTTTAAACTACTACAATAATAACTATTATTAGAAAGCGTTTACGACTTTTTTTTTAAATTGAGGGCATGTGGTTTGTTTTTTTTCCAAACTTACTGAATGCTAAAATTATTAAATTAAATAATTTTGTTTTTAAAATTTTGTAAAGATTAAATAAAATTTATAGCTTGGTTATTAAAATTAAAGTTAGTTTGTGTATTAATAAAATATTTAAAAATTTTTTGAATGTAGTTTTGGAAAAATAATTGATTATTTAAATTAAATTGGAAAATTCTCTAAATAATAAAATGTGAAATGATTACTTAATAAATAAATTATAATAACACATATGAAACTCTTCATCCTTATACAGTTCTTTTTATGAATTAATGATCAAAATGTTAATGATTAAAGAATAAATATTCAAAACTTACAAAATAATGATAATAATAGAATACCAAATTCCATTATTATTGAAAAGGATATCTGAACCGATGTTGATCACTTTCAAAACAAAGTTTTGATCATGGAAATAATCACTGAAACTGAATCCATTGGACGCGTAATTGTGAGTTAAATTTTGGAATGGACCGCAATTAACAGAAGGAGTAATTCTGAACAAGTAATAATTAAATCAGTTAATTAAATATAATTAGCTTACACGACACTTTGATAAATGAGGCAAGCAAACGCAATTATTAGGAATATCAATAGCATTAATAGGAATATAGTCTTGAAACGTTTGGCATTGTCAACAGATGAGCTGCGGGGAAAACACGATACTGATATCATACCCTATTATCAAAACCAGATATTAATATATAATATAATCACCTAAAAAATATTGTTTAAATATTATTTTTCAATATTTTCAATTTATAAAGTGCATTTGGTAATATCAAACTTTTTATTTCCTTCATACAGCTTTAATAAACATTGTAGAATACTAATATCTATTACTACAATATTGGAAAATTTTTTTTTTAATTTGTTGAAACCAAAATCTTTAAATATATTTTTAAAACAAAAATCAGCTCGATTAATATGAAGCTCGTTTACCGCAAATAATTCAGTCCTCTGTGCTAAGCAAAATGGCAAAAATATAATATACAATATAAATTGAAATTATAATATGAAGGGGGAAATTTGGAATTTAGTTAAATAAACGCATTTGATTAAATTAAACGTAAGAGGGAAACGTTCCAATACGTTTTACAAGTGAGTTTAGAGGAGATTCTTCTCGCCATGACAAACTCCACCAGAATCAAAAACAAAGGAAAAGAATAACTTCATTTACTGATTATTCATCCGCCGAATATATAAAATTCATTTTTATTTTTAGAACATAATTATTATATAAAATTCAGAAATGAACTTTCGGATTATAAAATTGATATATTTTATGAATAACACCACTGACATCTTTTTCAATCGTTTGACATAATGAAATTGAATTTTTGTAACTTATTTCCTATATCCCCATAAACTATTTGAATAACATTTAACTCTGAATGTGACATTTCACAAAGATTCTTCAGAAAATCTGATATTTTCCCAGATGATTAAACGCTTTGTTATTTTATTATTTTTAGATCTGTGTCGGAAAACTTTTCTGGAAACAAATCTGTAACATTAAAAATGATATTTATTCTCTTAATACAGCAAAGAAATTTGGCAAGGAAATTATTATTAGCTTGGGTGTTCAATTTTTCATAGACCATGGCATAAAGGTGAATATATTCAATCTCAAGTAAATGTGTGTATAAGTAAGTTGAAAGATTCTTAAAAATTAATTAGAAATTTTGTTAAATTTAAAATATATTTTTATTGAAAAATATTTTAAAAAGAAGACCGAAATTTATTATTTTTAAAAAATATTTTTATCAAAAAATATTTTAAGAAAAACTGAAATTTGTTTAAATAACAAAAATAAGAAGAGACAACTTTTTGAGTATATATTATATTTAATAAACATTGTAGAATACTAATATCTATTACTACAATATTGGAAAATTTTGGCTGTTATCGCTCATAAATATTTTTTAATTTGTTGAAACCAAAATCTTTAAATATATTTTTAAAACAAAAATCAGCTCGATTAATATGAAGCTCGTTTACCGCAAATAATTCAGTCCTCTGTGCTAAGCAAAATTTATGGAATTATTTAGTGATTTGAAAACGGATGAGAATCCTAATAAAGTGAATACATTTCACTTGTAATATATTTTGCCAAATTTTTCATACATAAACTTTCGTAATTTTTACATGGCTTTTGTTTAACTGTGAGAACATCAATATTAATCATTAAAATATATTGTAAACTAAAAAATACGAAAATGGATATAATATAAAGGTGCAAATGCACTCTTGAATCCTCTATATGCGACAATAAACAATGTACCAATGCAAAACGCTTTTGTTTAATATTAAATGCCATTATAATAATATGAAAGAAGAAAAAATAAGAATGAAAAATATAATCTTACCACATTATAAAAATACGTGAGCAGTAAAATAAATAAATAAATCAGTGGTAAAACAGGAATATAATAAAATCCAAGCCTAAAAAAAATTAATTTAATTTCATATTATTAATAAAACAATTTTAATTTCAAAAAAAATTATTTTAATATTTCAATTGAAAAGAATAAATTCATACAAAAATTTATTTAAATAAATATAAATAAATTACCAGAATAAGCAATCAAGAAAACAAATATTGCTAAACTGTGATAACTGAAAGAATTTTGGTTTAATTAGAGGTAATTGGAGATATTTGAAAAATCTGAATATTATTTTTATGATAACCATTATATTATTATAAATTTACGATTTTATAATATCAATTATTATGGTAAACAGTGCTGCTATCGTAATGAATGATAGAAAATATATCAAAATCCTTTGACCAAGCCAAGTCTCCCAGCACTGAAATATATATGAAAAATAATTTATGAAAAATAATAATAATGCAAAGCATAAAAATGAATTTGTAAACATTATTTTGCAATCCAACTATGTTTTAAAATGTTGGAGATGGAAGGTTAATGATTGGTTTAAATGCCGCAATAAATCCAATTATAGTGGAAGAATAAATAAATGAGATTGCTCAAAGTTGTACAAATATCTTTTACGTCAAAAGGGTTAATGATTAATAAAGTTATAAATAATTTTGGGAATTAATATTGGAAATTTTTATGTTTCAAAGAAAAAATGAGTTTAATTTAACTGTGAGCAAAATCATTATTACGCTTATGAAGTTTTACTGACGATATTGAAGAACTTCAGCCACTAGGTTGACCACAAAATCTATTTTATGACAGAAAAAACTAAACTACTCAGGCTTTGATTGTTTATCACGTTGTTTCAATTTTGTGACTCCAAGTATATATTACCAAATAAATATTATGAATTCATACAGCTGATTACGTAAAAATAAAATTACATTATATTATAACACTAAATAATTCCATTTAAATTTATGTCATTTTCTCATCAATTTAATGAAGCATGAGTAAAAATGAGAATTCAGTCATTTGAAGCTATTCGAGTTTACAAAAGGATAAAAGTCAAAGATGTGGTCTGACTACAATCCTCAAATTTAATTTCCAAGACACGGATTTTGCACAACCTCGTACCAGGGTTGGTTTCAATGAAAGACCAACGATTTCAAGCATTACTTTAACCTATAAAAGTTATTAAATATCATAAATTATTGTCTACCTTTTCTATCATAAAAATGAACAATGAAAGAATTAGCTTGGAACTAAAATAATACAGATTTGTATTCAAAGGTTTGTTAACACCATTACCAAATTCAATCTGCTATTTGTACGTTACACTCGTGACATTTTTTCGCAGTTATATAGAAAATACATCAACTTGCAATTAACTCAAAGTTTTATGCTCATTAGTCATTTTGATGGATTTTGGTAGATCCAGATGTATTTTAATTTCTCTGTGGTTCTGACGGCATGCCACTATTAAGTCTTGCATGTATATACCAATCAGTGTAAACATTATTTTATCTTATTTTATCTGTGTTATATCACAAAAAAACATTAGATCATTTAACCATTGTAAATTTGTTAGTTCAGGATAATTTACATCCTTTTCGTGTAAAAATAGTTTTATTTCCTCAAGGAGACTAACAAAACGATTTAAAACTAGACCGCGGCTGAGCCATCGAACGTTATTATACATTTAAAGTCCTGAATACTGGGAATCAATTTCGGATAATAATTCAGCGAATTCACGCCTATTTAGAGCTCGTGTAGATATAAAATTGACAATATTTGTCACTGTCACTGCCATAAATTTTGAAAATGGTTGTAATCCTTTTTTAACACACAGTACCTCCTGATGAATAATACAATGAAATTCAACTAATCGACGTCCAATGTATTGTTTGAGCTGTGTAATAAATCCAACGTTTTATCTAACCATGCTTGGAGCACCATCTGTAGTTACGGAAACAATCTTCTTTATATCAATATTCATTTTTTCAATTTCTTCTTTAAATCCCTGGATAATATCCACACCTTTTGTTTTTCCTGTTAAATTTACTAATTTTAATAATTCTTCTCTCATAATATTCGCAGATTTGTATTGAGCAATTATTGCAACCTGTGCCTGACCAGTTATGTTGGTACTTTCATCCAACGAAACGGAAAACATTTCAGTATTTTTTAAGTCGGCAATTATAGAAGTATTTCCGTCCATAGTTAAAATTCTGTCTTTTACTGTGTTCCGACTAATTGACAACTCTTTTATTCGTTTTATAATTAGATCTTTTTCTTTAAAATCGGAAAACAACAGATTGCTGCAATCTAAAAGAGCTTCCTTAAAAACTCTCCTTCTGATAATGGTTTCCCATATTTTGCAATTGAGTGTGCCAGCTGAAAACTAGCTGACGTAATATGTTTTTTGGGCACAACAAACGATTTCAACGTATAAGTTTCAGCTTGATATTTATATTCCTGCGAAAAAATTTATATTGTTAAAATTACTTACCAATTATTAAAACTATAACTTGCTAAATAATATTTAATTATAATACCAATAGATTCTAGTAATAAGTAGATATTTAAAACTTATATTATTTATTTTTGTTCGGTGGAGATATCTATATTTTAGTAATTTATTATTATTATACATAGTTTTTGAGATTCTATTTTTTAAAAGAAAAAAATGTCTTTTGTAAACCAATTATAATAAATATATAGGATTTCTTAGTGTTTTGAAAAAAATTCAAATCTAACATTTAAAACTTTCTCTTGGGTATTTAAAATAGTTTTGTGGGTCACTCCTTGACCCACGGGTCATGGGTTCGCCATCACTGTTATAGTAGATTGTATTTGAAAATGGTGTATAATGAAAAGATGGAAAGCACTGAAAAAAATTAATAAAGCGGCTTTATCAGATTAGTTAATTAAAAGCAAATAGTGGACGAATTATAAAATACAATCTCAATTCCATAGAAAACAGATTTGTATAAAGCCTAAGCCAGATGAATGAATTTTTATTTGTTGAGCTAAAAATTGGCAAATAAATAACCTATTAATAGCAGTTATAAAATATTTAAGTAAATTTTATTTTTTTATCAGTGTTTTATTTTTGGTGACCCTATTAATTTATGAAAAAACTTTATTGTTGCATTATGACAAATTTCGGAAGAATATTGATAATAATTAGCCTGAGTGGAAACCCATAGAAGAAATACGTGAGTAATTCCATGTGAATAACACTTGCCATTTAAGGAAAATATTTTTACCTCCAATAAAAAAGTGAATAAGGAAGAAAACAAGTAGGGAAATATAATGAGCTAATAAAAGATGTAGTAAAGAGCATCATTAAGCAAAGTTTTAGTAACACCTCAAATATTTGAAGAAACAAGAATCTCAATTATCAAGAAAGAAATAGGAAATAGCATTTTTTATTACTGCTTGAATGCATAAGTCAGCATTGCTGAAAAATGGTTTGAATTATATCTCATCAATCGGGATAATTACAGAAATTAATAAATCTGATAGTCATTTGGTTTATGTGTGATTTTGTGTGAGGAATTCAAAAAATTATTAAAGCCCAGAGTTCTTTGAAAAATTATTAAAAAAGTTGATTCTAAGAATGAGGTTTTCCTGTAGTTTGTAACCAAATGCACTGGTGCATTGATGTGACTATTAAATAAAGTAAATATATAAAGTAAATATCTAAAAGTTTATTGATTTCGGTGACAACCTTGTTCCAAACATTACCGAAAAAAAACCAGCCCATAATATTTTTAATTAAGTATCAAGGACTTAGGTTTCTAGAATTTATTCAAAACTATGGATATCATTACATAATACATTTTGGTCAACTGGGTTGCTAACCTTAGACCCACTGTTCTTATCAAATTTTACATTTGGTCCAAGAATATATAAAAGCCAAAAGGGACACTGTCAGTTACACGTTTCCATTTTATATTTTACTTTGTAGTATATTGTTACTAAATATTATAAAACAAAAAGGACACTAATAAACTAAATTTTTGTAGTAATATTTATTTCATAATTTAAATAAATATAAAAATACTTACAGTATGTAACAGCGATTTTGAATTTATGATAATTTTGTCCTGGAAAAACAAATATTTTGCAAAATCTTCGTAAAAATGTTTTAAATATTATTAAAAAAATCAAATATCTTCCTTTAAGAAAGATTTTAAACAATTAAACTTAAGAAATTTTTTTTCCAATTTCACCACTGATTTTTTTCCATTTTATTAAAATGAGCTTGAAAATTATAAATATTATTGATTTATAGTCTTCAAGCTCTTTTTAATAAATTTCACTTAAAATTTTAACCAGTTTTCATAACTTTTCATTAATATTAACTTCTATAAGTTGATAAATAAAGGAAAATATACTTTTTCCTTCATTTTCATAAGATCGCGTATCAATAAAGCTGATGAATGTGTATAAAATTAGAATATTTTGATCTATTGCATTACTAAATAAAGATTAAAAATTTAAATTTTCGATAAATTATGGAAAACAGAAATTGCCGAAATTAAAATGTGAAATTATTATGTAATAAGAAATTTGCATTCGGTATAAACATTTCAATTTAACCTTATTATTACTAGGTTGATATACTTACATATACTGTCGGAATTGAACTCAGCCTCTAAACTAGACCAACTGCTCATCGATTGTTAAATTTTCACCTTACTTTTAGATTTTTTTGCGAAGAATTTATAAATGATAGAATACATTGTTATCATTTGGAAACATCAATGTATTTGTGTATAATATCTAGTAATTAAAACAAAATGTGATTCAAAGTCACAACCTAGTGTTGATAAGGTTAATAGATAATATTTTTATAAACAGTGAATAATTATAATAATTTATTATATCACAATAGATTAATTATTTTACATTTTATGATGTAATAATAATTTGATTAACTTTAACCATTTTTAATTTACCACTAACAATTTTAATTACCTAATTTATAAAAAAAATCAAAATCCAAAGAATTAAAGCAATATCCTTGAAAGGAAATTTGTTTTAATGAAAATGGAAAAATATTTTTGTAATTCTTGTTTTAATTATTTATGAATATTTTGAAGGATTAATTTAGTCATCAAGATAAAATGATTTTAATTTAGAAACAATATTTGAATTCGCTATAAACTTGAATTATTTATTAAAAATTTCCAGGTAAATATTATTTCTAATAGACAATTTAATCATTAAAACAGTTTTCTTCGTCAGAAACATCATTAATTATTCTTTGTAGAGAACCTAATATTTTAAACAAACTTGCAAATGCTCAAGGGAAAAAGAATTACATTGTAAACAAAATATGAAAGCAACATATTTAATGTTGTTTATTTTTTTTGATGAAACAATCTATTAGTTCTAAAGAAAATTACGCAGGCTCGGATATTTGATTAATATGATTGAAATGCTTCCTAATGAGATCGCACTACGAATTTCCTGTTTCAGATTATTCTTTATCATGTCTCTGAAGAGAACAAATTTGATTTTTTGAGATAAATACATTTCAATTTAGAAGACAGAAGAGAGTATATATATATATATATATATAAGTTAAATAATTTATTTGTAATAGTACTCAATAACAAACTCTATGTATCAATGTAAAAAACGGAGAATGCAAAGAAATAAATAACTACACTGTCAACTTCTTTTGTCAAGGAAACAGCTGAAGATTTGTGTCACAGTTAGCAACTGAAGATGGCAGTTTTAATATAGTAGAAAGTCGGGTCTAGAAAGACATAATTTTCTAGAAAAGTTCCTAGACTGTTACGTTTGTCACCACTGACAAATGAAATTCTACAGAAATATGTCATAAAGGGCCGTCAGAACATAAAACGTCAAATCAAACTGGATGTTTAAACTAGGTGGAATAGCTTCCTCAAAATGTTGCAGAGACTTGTGGATTTCAAAACATAAATTGAAAGCTTTACAGAATTAAAATCATTCTGACATATGTCTAATAATCAATTTACTGCGAAGTATTCTCTCTTATTGTCTTTTAAATTCATTTAAATGACTCTTGAAAGACTTAACCGGAGGGATTCTTGCCTTTTGATTGTAGAGAGTGATTTAAGTTTTGTTGCATTTTAAATATATAAATTAAATATATATAAATTTTTACATTCATAGGTCTTTCCTGCCATTAAGTCCGTCAAAATTCGGAAAGATTATTTTAAATCCAAAAAGATAGGAAATAGTTTTTTTGTCTGCATTATTTACCGAGTATTGTTGTTTTAATGATGTCCCATCAAATTTGATTATCGACTTTGTTTACATTGTGAAATTTTTGTCATGAAAAAGTTATTAATTGTTCTTCTGAATGAATCGAAAAACGTAAAATTTATGAGTTAATTAATAGAATTAAATTAATTTTATTAAAATATTAAGATGTTGAAAACTTGATTACATGGTATTTAATAAATTTTAAAAATGAAAATTAGTATAATAAACTTTCTACTAAATGATATATAGTAAGGTGAAAATGTAAGGTGAAAATCGATAAAATGCCAAAACTTATAACAATTCATAATTAATAAATTAATAAAAAATTTTAAAAATTAAAAATAAGCGTATTTTGGGGGAAACAAGTATGGCTATTATAAGATGAATACAAATATAATAATATAAAATCAATGGAGGGTCTCCAGTCAAAAAATATTAAAAAATACAAATTAATTAAAAATAATTTAGTAACTATGTTCGAAACATGAGCCAATTAGAAATCCCAAGCGATAAATGAAAAATAATGAAACTAATCCTACCTCAAAAATCAATTAGTTTTTTCAATATTAAATTAGTTGAAAAGACAGAGAGACGAGAGGTCGCCAATCTGATTATCTTGTTTTCAACAAAATGTAGTTCATATAATTAATTTGTTGTTTAATGATTGAATTATTTTGATTGTCGAAAATTGATATAAAAAACAGGGACACTAATGATCAATTTCCAGTTGGTCGTATAGAAAATTTAGAAGAAAGTTATTCAAAAATTTTGCAAAGCGAAAAGAATGAAGTTAGAGTTAGTGAATCAAATCAATTAAAGATGTACCAGAATGGGCGGTTTTTCTTTGGATAATATTGTTCCTAATATTTTTCGAAGTTGGGGGGGGAAATAAAATAAATCCTATTGTGTTGTTTCCATAGTTTTAATTCAACTTAAGAGCAGGTGGAGCCAGAGTGTGGTGCCGACTTTACAGTAATAACCCAACAATTTATTAAGAAGTGATTCCCGCGTGTTGACAACGCAATTATATATAAGATGTTTGTGAAAATTATAAATTTGCATAAAAGTGAGAGAAAAAAGATTTTATAATGGATGAAATATTGGTATCTTTAAAATAAAAACTTTGTTTTACTTAGTAATTAAGAGGAGAACAAAAGCTTTGGAAAATATACCAATGTGATCACTACAGTGATAAGTCATGAGATAAAATGAAAAAGGTTAAAAGACATCATTAATTAATATCTTGATTTCAAAGATTAAAATATGACATGATATTTTTTTGAAAAGCAATAAAATATCTAAGAGGTTTACTCGCAATAATGAACAGGTGATTTGATTTTTATTTACGCACCAGATTAATTTAGTCCAATGATAGTTGAGCATAACGAGTATCGCTGCATTTAGAGTAAGAATTCTAAAATGAAAATAATTATTTTGAAAACCCATTGGGCAATAACTTTATTGCCGAAGAATAAAGTTTATGGTGTTCATGCTGGAAGGTTTCAATACATTGAATGAAATCAAACAACCAACTTGCGCAAATGATACATATAGATACAGTTATTGGAACCCGAAGAATTAGCCACATAGGAATATTTGAATGAGATTGAATCTAAATTTTTAATGTAAATTATAAAATTATATAAATATATATTAAAAACGATTAAAGTCATCTCATTTACATAAAAATAATTTTAAAACTCCATTCTCATTTCCGTCAAGGTCATAAATCTAAATTTTATACTGACAATAATATCAAATAACTGGTAAAATTGTCGTGATTTCATCATTCTTCTCGATTGTAGAATACATAAACCTGTCTTCCATATAAAGTAGGTGTGCAATCTTTTGAGTTTTCTAAACCATTTTAGTACTTTCCGCCTTTTATTAAACGGTATTTTAAAATACATTTTATTCAACTGCCTACTTAACTTAATTTATTCCTTAAAAAGTTTATCACAATTCGAGTTTTGTTAAAAAACTGATAAAATTGAGATAAAAAATTGGATTTAAATAAAACTCCTTCCGTAAAAATCTATAATATATTTTAGAAAAGAATTTCCATGAATAAAAACCATTATAAATTATATAAAGCATTATATAATTAACTTTTAAAACGCAAAAGGTTTAATCATACGAAAAAAAATCCCCAATCTTTTACCTACTTAATCAATGGTTAAAAGTAATTAAATTGTTCGATAGTGCTCTCGAGTAATATAGAAAATCAAAATATATGCATTTCTTGTGTTTTCCAAGTAACCAATTTAGAATTTAAAATAAAAACTTAAAATTAAGTACATACGCTTCATTATTAAATCATTAGTAAAATCACATTGCTAGAACTACAATAAAGTTAAAATACAAAATTTACATCGCCCTTTCGTTAGGCATTGTGCAAAAGCTAACTATGATTGGTTAGTATCTTCCCATTGGGTAAATGACAGAGCTCATTTAAACATATTTTCACACTTGTGTTAATAATGCCACAATATGCGAAAAATCCTCATTACTTCTGAGAACATGTTATCTATAGTGATGAGAGTTCCTTTCAACGTTTCTTCACCAGTGGTCGTGTTTTGGTGCGGCGTCGACCGGCTCAAGGATATTAGAACACTTATCTCTAATTCAGTGTGAAACGCAGCATCTCTGTCATGGTGTGAAGCGCTAATTGGATGAATGATAAACCAAAGCTACAACATCGCCAAGGGTCTGTCACTTCCACAGTTTACCGTCAAATGCTTCATAAGTCCCTACTTCCCATCTATGAAAATGGTAACATATCAAGAGAAAATTCTCATTTTATGCAAGATGGTGCATCTTCCCACTCTGCACTAGCAACAAAGACCTAGTTAGAGGACCATGGGATTTCCTGTCTCAAATAGAGTGCTTAATCACCAGACATGAATCACATTAAAAATGTTTGGTTTCTCCTGGATAGGGCCTTAAGAAAGTGACAATGTAAACCAACATCAACTGCACGTTTATTGGCCGGCCTTCAAGAGGAATGGGAAGTAATCCCCCAAAAAGCTGTCAATAAACTTATACATTTAATACCATAACGTGTTACTGCGCTTTTTAATGCTAAGGGAAAATCTACAAGATATTAGAGAGCGAAATATAATCGTTTTTCATGGATAAGACTCAGTTTTTTCATTGATGTTAACAATTATATTTTTTCTCAAGAGTAAATTTACTTATGACAATGCACTGTAATTCGCATTTATAACTTTTCAAGATTTTTATTGTAATTTCCGTGTAACATTTGTTAACATAGCAAACTTTTAAAAAAAAATTTTTAGAGACTAATGGGTGTACAAAATTGTGCGCATTAGACCCAAACTTATACGGATATAATTAAGTAATTTCCAGAGCAATTATGTGTTATTATAAATATAATTTCACTTACATATTTCTCATCATTTGTAATTTGCCAGCTTATTCTTTCCAATATGAGAATGGAAATTCCATAACAAAAAATATTAACAAATATAATTCTCAAAATTTTGAAAGTTTTCTGTTCATTGTCTTTTGATAAATTTTTCTAAAAATAAATGAAAATTTCAAATGATTTTCTCAACAAATCTTCACAAATTACACGTTCCAAATAATTATTGAGATTTTTTAATATAATTTTAAAATCAAGAATGCATATTTTTCTCATACAGCCCATATTGTGCTCACTAATATTGATCGATGCCTTCACGAACACAAAGACAGAGATGATAGTAAATCTCGCTAATGAATGTCTGATTCTAAAATTTTATTTAAAAAATTCAAAATTATTGGGAAAGTGTAACTTCTAAAGCTTTGTTGATGAAATTAATGGATCAGTAAATTGTTGTGCAAAATGCTGTGAACACTTGGGTTTTGAATATTTTTAAATATCAAAATTTGTATGTAATAAATAATTTAAAATATAAGAGTTAGAATTAATTTGCGAAAAATTCTGAAAACCAAATAATACGCTGACTGCCACAAATGTCATTGTGACATGTGTTATGCTTCCCAGTAAGGCTGTGGTGGTCATTGTATATGTTCTATTTCTAGAATGATTAAAACAAAGTGTTGGGTATTTTGTGCAAGTCGGTATTACTGGCTGACTCCTTGGTGTTCTTTTTGAAATTAAATAAACAACCCAACACAAAATCTTTATTCGAGACTAATACAAATTACACTTTGGTTACACTTTTTATTGACTCAACCACACTTGATACAACCCCTTTGGCTCTGCACTTTTCAATGCTAATGTAAATCTCACGCAAGGATTAATCTTCCCTTTCTGGTACGCTCGATTCTAAAATATTCAGTTGACACTAAGTTCAAAGTTTTCTTTGTTACTCTCGCTAAATTTCTCGTTTACTTTTCTTCGACCAACTGGCAATTCTGTTTACTTACCGGTGGCTTATATACCCATCTCGCAATTTGATTTTACTGTGACAAATATTTCGGATCCAATCTCCCAAGAGCTTCCTCCTGGCACTCTAATTACTTTGAGGAATTTGCTTGTCTTTTTTGACGGCTTGCCCCAATTTAATTTTCTTTCGGTTAATTTAATTGCCTCTACTAATTTGATTGACCGTTCAGTTTTCTCATATCGCTCGGGTTTCTCATTAGCTCGGGTTCTCCATCAGTTAATTAATTTTTAATTAAATTTAGTTTTATGTAATTAATTCCTTCTAGGGACTCCCCACTGATTTTATTTTATTATAGTTGAACTCTACTCATTATTCGGCATCCACCCATACCAATTTACCCCGGAAAAGTTTCATTTTTAAATTTTTGATTTTTTAATTAATATTTTGTACTTTTAATTATTATTGTGAATTTTGTGTTTTTATTGATTTTTAACCTCATTTTTGTACCTCTCTTATTGAACCCCAACAAAAGTAAGTATAATCGGGAACAATAACCTATAATTTATCAAATATTAATTTAAAATATCAGTCAAAACATTTATTTTTTTTTCATATCTGATGTTTTCATTTATATTCATTTAGTTTTCGACTATAGTAGTAAATTATAAATATTACAGGCAGTGAAGTCTGTTAAAATTTGGGTGCCAGAAAAATTCAAATACCTTAATAAAATGTTGAATATACATTTTGTTAAATTCAGCATTCCGATTGTTCCGCAAATTAAAATTCCACATTCCAAATAATAAACTGAGCGACAAAGAATATTTTAACTCAATTCCCGTTGCATAGATTGATCCGACGTTAAAAATAAATCTTAATTAATTAATTTCTTAATCATTACAGATTTCCTAATCCAATATCGGACTTACTTGCGAATCAGACAAAGCATGTAGAATATTCTACAAATAACATTGACACAAAAATATGCTCGACCAACAGAATAATAAAATTTGGTGTCATTTGAAACTGACTGATTGTAAAACCCATAAAAAATTGGAGTGTCCATAAGCCATTTCTAAATAAATAATATTTATAACTATATTTTTTAATTGTGAACAAAAATGAAAATGGTCACTAATGAGTTTCATTTAAAAAAAAATCTTTTTAGGCCTCTGTAATCCAAATTTTGTCTTCAACGGTGATTACAACACCCTGATTTATTTTCTATTAACATTGCTAAAGCCTTTGTTTTCATTTTATCTTTCTTTGAATCTTCCATGCTGCTTTTTTGCACTGTGTACGTGTTTCACAAGTATTTCTTGATGTACAACATGCGTTTTCATGTTTCTTTCCTGTAGATTATTTCCATATCCAAATTATTTAAAAAGTGTATCCATGTTTGGAACTAAGGTGACTGAGTTTTTTGTAGCCATCATAATTAATTTTTCAAAAAACATTTCAATTCTACATGACGATGACAGCGATTATGTCGAAATATATTGTAGTAAAATATATATATTGGATTTGGTAGTTTTTCGTTAAAATTTTAGTTAATAAAAAAATTAAAGGTGAACCAACAAATAATATGATTTTACTAATAATAAGTTTATATTATATTCAGTACACTAACTGATCTAAGTGTTGTAGAACTTGTTACACTTTATAAGAAAAATAAATAAACATTAAATACGATTCCTATAGTAAAATTTCATACAAAATTAACTATAGAATTAATGTATTTAAGTATTTTAACAAAATAAAATATTTTTAAAAAATAAGTTTGTAAAATATTTTGGAATCTATTTCTTTCATGATATAAACCAGTGGTTCTCAACCTTTTAAAAAATGTTTTACCAGTATGGAGTAGACAATATGATGGTGTAGCTGTGAATAAATATTTTTGAAAAAAACAGTCCTTAAAATGGGGTCCAGTGCTAAAAGAAAAAGGGGCAGGGCGCTTATTGTAAACAAAAAAAACAAAGTTCAAAATCATGAAATATTTATTAAGAGTATTTAAATATACTTACATATTTAACTTACGCTATTTTGTGCAATACGCGATATATTTTGCGTACGAGTTGTACCATTACACCCTTCGTTACCATTGTAATTATAAGCAATTGTAACCTTCCTTAAACATGAATAGATACATACAAGCTGATGCAAATTACCCTTCAGAGCTGTTATATCACGAAAAAGTGTGCGATACGACTAAAGTCGAATACCAAACATGTAAGAACATGATTCACGTGCGTTAATCGTCGAAGAGACACGAAGTTTGTTCGACTTTTGGTTGTTAGGGAATGACAGCTCTGTCTCTGTTTCATGATTATGCGTCACGTTGTTACCAACTACTATAGAAGGGGAAAGTATTTGGATTGAAAAAAGACAGAAAATACGTTTTGGTTTGATGATTTATCGTATAAAAACACATTAATTTACGCAAAATTTTGTCTTCCTTATTATTTATCACGTGCCTATAACGCGACATTAGCGTACCATTACCGGTACGCGTACCACAGATTGGGAACCACTGAAATAGACGATAAAATTTCATAATAAGAATTATTTTAAAATTAAATTTTATTATTTAATTACTATAACTGAAGATAAAAAGCTTTTTAAGAAAATGATTTCAATAATATGAAAAGCTATTTCGGCTTTGTTTAAAGACCTTTCCACAGTTATGATGTCCTCAACTTCTAAATTCATAAAATAAATCAATAATAATTCAATAAGATATATTTTTTCAAAAAAACGCTAAAACGAATATTATTCAAACAAAACTTTACATAACTCTCCCCTTCTTTAAGGAACTGCCCATCTCTTAAGCCATTCAATTCGTCTGAGTTTCTTTGTCGTCCCGTCACTCAATTCCACCTGGTGTTCTGACAAAAACTTTGATATGACAAACGGACCTTCATACTGTAGTCCATCTTTGTCGCGATTTTGTGGTTCTTTCCGAACTAATACTTTCTCCCCCACCGTGAAACATCGATTCGTTCTCTTCTCTGTTTCCATCTCTTTCATTCGTTTAGCTGCTTTCTCACTGTTCTCTCTTACCAATCTATGTATCTCAACTGTATCCAATGTCGTCTGAGGCAATGTTGAATGAAGGTTAATCTTCCTCCCCAAAACAATTTCAAATGGAGAAAATCCCGTCGCGCTCTGTTGTGTCACGTTGATACAAAATTCTACTCGAGGAAGTAACTCCGCCCAATTTCGCTCTCCTAGTCCACCTGCTAATGATGTCGCCAGCAAGTCTCTGACTGTCCGTATTGTTCTCTCAACTAAACCGTTAGATTGATGCTGATATGGTGAACTGAACTGTTGCGTAATACCCAGTCTTCCTAGATTTGTTTTCATAAAACCACTATCGAAGTTCTTCCCTCTGTCTGACAGACAATTTCGCGGTTTTCCGAAACGGTATATCCACTTCTCCAATATGACTTTGAAAATCGATCTCTCGTCTTGTCTCTCCAGTGCGGTCAGACTGACCATTTTGCTAAAACGATCAATGATAACTAGCATATACTTGTACACTCCACCATTCTTCATGTGTGCTATATCAATGACCAACTGTTCTAAAAAGTCTGAACTTATTATCGGCAACAATCGTTCCTTTGTCTTCTCCTGCACTATTTTCCTTCTGCAGCATATCTCACATACTCTCAAACAGTTTTGTATAGTTTCTTGCATGTTTGGCCAAAAAAATATGTTGCTCATATAGCTAATTAATTTCTTTACTCCAATGTGACACATTTCAGTATGTATTCCTTTAACTAACGTATTTGAGTAGTCTATCGGCACCAGGATGACATCTTTACCATTCTTCTCTAATAATAAAAACCCATCTTCTAATTTTATGTTGTTATGCAAATTGAAAGGAAATTTCTTTTTATTCAAGTCATCTTTTTTCTCTTCTCCCTGTAACACTCTTGTCATGTGAATGAAATCTACATCATCTTGTTGCTTTTCTAAGAGTTTAGTCATCGACTCAGTCTTCTGTAATGAGCTGATATGTCTTACTCTGGCTTTTTCTTCTTTTGCGTCTTCATGTCTAGTCTGGCATTGTGCACATAGCATCCCTTTAATCCTTGATATTCCGTCCGCATTTCCATGTTCCTCTCCTTTCCTATATTGAAGATCGAAATCATATCCGGAAAGGTTGGCTAGCCAGGTTTGAAATTGCGGGCTTATCGGTTTTTTTGTGTATCTCATGAAAACCAACGCCTTGTGATCCGTTCGTACTACAAATGACTTTCCGTATAGATATTGTTTAAAATACATTACATATTCGTGTATAGCAAGTAACTCCTTCCTAGTCACACAATAACCTTTTTCATGTGCGGTCAAGTGTCTCGACCCATATGCAATTACTACTTCAGTACCATCTTCTTTAGCTTGACATAAAACTGCTCCGATGGCCCCAAAACTAGCGTCCTGTATCCAGAATAAAGTTTCTATCCATTCTTGGGTAATCTAGAATTGGAGCTTCACACAACTTTGTTTTAAGTAATTCAAAACTATTGTTGCAATCTTCTGACCAATTAATCTTTTTCTCACAGCCGGACGTAGCTGCATGTAGAGGTTCCGCAATTTTCGCATAGTCTTTTATAAACTTCCTATAGTAATTGGTCATACCTAAAAAGGATCTTAATTGTTTGGCGCATACTGGTATTTCTGCATCTTGAATCTCTTTAATCTTCTTGTCGTTCGTTTTTATCCCACTTGCACTTACAGTGTGCCCTAGGAATGTCAATTCTTCTTTATACAGATTACATTTTTCTGGGTTAATTCTCAACCCCGCTAGTTGAATTCTTCTGAATACTTCCTCTAATCGGTTATTGTGTTCCTCTATGTCTTTTCCATAGACAAGAATGTCGTCGAGGTAGACAACAACACCCTTAAATAATATTCCATCCAACATTGAGTGCATCATTCTTTGAAACGTCGCAGGGGCTGTTGCTAGTCCAAAAGGAAGTCGGTTAAAACAAAACTGTCCTTGCCTTGTACTGAAAGCCGTGACCTCTTGAATTTCCTTCGCCATTCCAACTTGATAATATGCTTGACCTAGATCGATGGATGTGAAATATTTTGAATCTGCCAGACAATCCAGTAGAAATCGTGTATCTGGCATTGGAAAAGATATCTTTTCAGTGATCGCATTCAACCCTCTATAGTCGACACACATCCTTATTGATCCATCTTTCTTAGCCACAATCACTAGTGGCGCGTTCCATGCACTTTTGCATTTTCTAATAACTCTCGCTTCTAATAAGTTTGTGACAAGTTCGTCAAGCTTTTGTTCTAAATGCATTGGTTGTCTTCTTGGCTGTAACATAAAAATAACATCCATTGTATCTACACCCCCAATGAAATCTGGACGTATATCTTTGACAACTATAACATTAATAATTCTTTTTTTCCCATTCCAATCAGCTTCTATCGTCATTGCTCCTAACGGTCTTTCCATTCCCGTCGAAAATACTCCACAAAGAGAAATTGTGCTCTGCTTCAACCTCGGTTTCCCGATCTTTGTCCAACTTTTTTCACTCATAACTGATACTGACGCTCCAGAGTCCCAAAGCATGTCAATCGCCGTCATGTTTATTACAATCTTACTCCACTTTCTTCTGTCTGTCGTCTCATACATCTTCTGCATCATGTCTTCATTTCGCTTCTTTCTACTGATTATTGTGTCGACCCCACTGACGAAATGAAAGCAATGGGATCGTCCTTGTTTTTTGGTTTATCCATTGATTTTTTTTATCGTTTCTTCGTAATTACTGTATAAATCTNCCAGAATAAAGTTTCTATCCATTCTTGGGTAATCTAGAATTGGAGCTTCACACAACTTTGTTTTAAGTAATTCAAAACTATTGTTGCAATCTTCTGACCAATTAATCTTTTTCTCACAGCCGGACGTAGCTGCATGTAGAGGTTCCGCAATTTTCGCATAGTCTTTTATAAACTTCCTATAGTAATTGGTCATACCTAAAAAGGATCTTAATTGTTTGGCGCATACTGGTATTTCTGCATCTTGAATCTCTTTAATCTTCTTGTCGTTCGTTTTTATCCCACTTGCACTTACAGTGTGCCCTAGGAATGTCAATTCTTCTTTATACAGATTACATTTTTCTGGGTTAATTCTCAACCCCGCTAGTTGAATTCTTCTGAATACTTCCTCTAATCGGTTATTGTGTTCCTCTATGTCTTTTCCATAGACAAGAATGTCGTCGAGGTAGACAACAACACCCTTAAATAATATTCCATCCAACATTGAGTGCATCATTCTTTGAAACGTCGCAGGGGCTGTTGCTAGTCCAAAAGGAAGTCGGTTAAAACAAAACTGTCCTTGCCTTGTACTGAAAGCCGTGACCTCTTGAATTTCCTTCGCCATTCCAACTTGATAATATGCTTGACCTAGATCGATGGATGTGAAATATTTTGAATCTGCCAGACAATCCAGTAGAAATCGTGTATCTGGCATTGGAAAAGATATCTTTTCAGTGATCGCATTCAACCCTCTATAGTCGACACACATCCTTATTGATCCATCTTTCTTAGCCACAATCACTAGTGGCGCGTTCCATGCACTTTTGCATTTTCTAATAACTCTCGCTTCTAATAAGTTTGTGACAAGTTCGTCAAGCTTTTGTTCTAAATGCATTGGTTGTCTTCTTGGCTGTAACATAAAAATAACATCCATTGTATCTACACCCCCAATGAAATCTGGACGTATATCTTTGACAACTATAACATTAATAATTCTTTTTTTCCCATTCCAATCAGCTTCTATCGTCATTGCTCCTAACGGTCTTTCCATTCCCGTCGAAAATACTCCACAAAGAGAAATTGTGCTCTGCTTCAACCTCGGTTTCCCGATCTTTGTCCAACTTTTTTCACTCATAACTGATACTGACGCTCCAGAGTCCCAAAGCATGTCAATCGCCGTCATGTTTATTACAATCTTACTCCACTTTCTTCTGTCTGTCGTCTCATACATCTTCTGCATCATGTCTTCATTTCGCTTCTTTCTACTGATTATTGTGTCGACCCCACTGACGAAATGAAAGCAATGGGATCGTCCTTGTTTTTTGGTTTATCCATTGATTTTTTTTTATCGTTTCTTCGTAATTACTGTATAAATCTTCTGTAAAATCACCATTATTTCTTTCGTGATCTTCTTCGTAAATACATGCCACTCTCTTCTGATATCCATTTCTATTTTTAAGCAAAAAACAATCTCTGAATCCATGACCTTCTTTTCCACAGATTAGACATTTGTTTTTCATAGGACATTCAAAACGCCGGTGCCCTTTTTCTCCACAACAAAAACACTGACCTGGTGTCAGTTTCACTGGATGAGGCGAATCTCTTCCTTTGCTGTCATTAAATAACCTTCTTGCAATATCTTTAAGCGATACTGTAGGTATTCTTCTCTCTGGTTCTCCTGTCTCATATCGTCCTCTATACCGCTCATTTTCATTCTTGTCTTCATTTACAATTGATACAAACCGACCATTACCAGGTCTATTCCTCTCATGATTAATCTCTCGGTGTTCGTCGCGTTGATGTGCAGTTGTCTTCACAATTGTTCTTTGGTCTCGTCTACCCTCGAATTTACCATTTTTCATCACTGATGCGTAGGAGTCTCTTCTTATGGCATCAATATTGAATTTATTGTCATTCGTCATCTCGATCTTCTCCTGAATTTTTGCCATATCCCTGGCATCTTCAAAACTTGTCACTTTCCCTGATAAGAATATTTCTTTTACTCTATCGTCTTTCGCTCTGTTTGAGATAATGTCTCGAACAATCTGTTCATCAGACATTCCAGAGCTAAATACACTTTTAACTAAACTTCTTACTCGTATTTCGAAGACTTGGAATCTTTCATCTCTCTCTTGCTGAATTTGAGCTAGTTCTACAATCTTGTTAGTAATGGTTTTCCTTACTGTAAAAGTTTCTATAAACCACTCTTTTGCCATTTCATCGGTCATCTTCGCTATTTTCGCCGCTTCCCATAACATTGATGCCGCATCTGTCAACAAAAGATCCAATGCGTCTACTAGACTTTGATCTTCTATTCTCAGCCATTCCATAATATCCTTTAGCCAAAGTTCGGCTTCAGATCCAACTTTTCCGTCAAACTTTCTGACATTAAAATTTAGCATCTCACGTGCTTGTTTTGACAAGGAATCTAACATATTCTTAGTTCCTTTCTTTTTTCCTATCGCATTGATTTCCTTGGCGTGGTCGCCAGTTATGATGTCCTCAACTTCTAAATTCATAAAATAAATCAATAATAATTCAATAAGATATATTTTTCAAAAAAACGCTAAAACGAATATTATTCAAACAAAACTTTACATAACTTCCACAAAATTGCTTTAAAAATAAGAAATATGTTGATTTTGGAAATCATGATTTTGAAAATAAATGTTTGATAACTTTATTTTTTTTACTTAAGTTATGATATTAATGAATAATTAATGAATTTATTCTATTCATGTCTTCATAAAAGAAGCATTTATAAATTCTTAAAAATTCGTTTGAATAATTTATCTATTTTTATTAAAGTTGACAAAAAACTAAACTTCATTTAAATTTTTAAATTATTTAAAATATTATTTAAATTAGTTAAGACACCGTTTTTTCAAACGAAGACAAAAAAGTGTTATACGTTTGTGATATAATGAAAATAAATATTAATAGAAATAAATTCAATTCTTTACATAAATTTTTAGAAACAACATAAACAAAAACATTTTCTAAAATTTCAAATGCACTAAAGATAATGTATGAAAAATGTTTATAATTTAAAACCAGTGTTCTTCAACCTGGGTTCCGCGGAACCCTTGGGTTCCGTATAAAAAATTATGGGTTCCGCGAACAAATTTTATGATTTCTTATAAAAAAAGTTTTCAATATAAATAAACATATAATAATTTATATTTTATACATTGAAAATTTTCCTGCTCAGATAGAAAATTTTGATTGGGTTCAAAATCCATTTGTTGAATACTGCAATAACTATCATTTAACAATAAAAGAAAGGGAGCAATACATTGATATTTCAACTGATTCTACATTAAAAATAAAATTTTTTGAAGGAGAGATTTTGAATTTTTGGCTTGAAATGTTTTGCCAATTTCCTGACCTCGCAAAAAAAGCTATTAAAATTTTGATGCCATTTGTGACCACTTATATGTGTGAAAGATCTTTCTCGCTATATATTGCCACAAAAACAAAATACAGAAATAAATTAGATGCTGAAAATGAAATGAGGCTACAAATTACAAGAATTGTACCAGATTTCAATGTAATTTGTAGCAAAAAACAGGCTCAACCTAGTCATTGAGTACCATTTAATATCAAATTTCTATTTTTTTTATGTTAAACTTTATATTTTTGCCATTAATTATTTAAATAAAATAATTTTATATTATAAAGTGCATTATTTTTTTATAAATTACCACATCGACAACCCCAATTGAATACATATATACATGCCCACATATACATGGGGAAATTTTTATTGGAAGGGTTCCGACGACTGCGAAAGTTTTTGGAAGGGTTCCGACGACTGCGAAAGGTTGAAGAGCACTGATTTAAACTATTGCATAAATTCATAAATTAACAAATGTTTCTATTAATTTTGAATTATTTTTCAATATTAGAGAATTTTTAAATAACAAAAAAATTTTATAATAACAAAAAATAAATATCACAATAATGTAATTGGCAAAAAAAGTTTATAGAAATGTACCTACAATAAAAATAGAATTATATTCTGTTTTCTATATTAAATAGTAAATTTAATCATTCAGTTAAACATCTACGATCCTGAGTAAATCGGACTTATGCTTGAATGCGCAACCAAATAAATCCGTGATTTAAAACATAACAATAAAAAATTATTAAAAGTAAAATTTTCATTAAATTTAAGTAACTCAGAATGTTTGGTTATTTAAATTGAATATTTTAACATTTCATTTATATGTATTACTATAGATCAAATGTTCTTCTGTTGTAACAATTTTCGGACATGCATTGACCACATTTAATCCTACTTGATAGGCAGTACATAATATTTGTGTTACACGATGAAAAAAATTGATCTAAAATTGTAATAAAAATAAAAGAAATGTTAAAAGAAAACAAAGAGATCAAAAGTGAACTGCAAAATAAACAATTACTATAATAAAAATAATCAATTTAGAAATTAAAAAAATATATGATTTTTCACAAAAACTTTCATTTGAGGTTAAAGCTCAAGTTGATAATAACAGTAAGTTAAAATAAAATGCAATTTTATATTATTACTCGTTTTAATCAATTACGAAAATTAAGCTAACTTTTAACATTTATACAATAAATAAAAGGGATTCAAAAAGTGAGCGCAATCATTCCTAGAATGTTAGTGAAAAAGAATTTTTATAAATGTTTCTTAAACTTTCGGAATTTTTTTCATATTTAAAGTAGTCACTGTTTCAGTACCACACCAAAAAGTCAGTAAAAATAACAAAATGACAATTTTAATTTAATAAAGAAAACCTGATGTGATGGGATTAATTTTTCACGCCCACCTCATTACTAGTAAGCATTATAATTAAATTTCTGTTAAACTAAATGTATCGTATCAATAATTGGAAGAAATATGTTTATGTTACAACATGCTTTGAGGTTTGGACCCAATATTCGTATTTTACGTACAAAATTAATTTTTTTCGTCTAATTCTTATTACACAGCCTGTAAATTATAGCCATTAGATGTAGCCTTTATTATTTAAATACATGTGGTCCAAACTTTCTCTATATTATAGATTCTTGGACCAGACATTCACCCCAAACATTATTCGATTTGAATAACTAAAGTATTGATTTAAAAATTATACCATTGAAATTATTTGGCAAAAATGTTTCGGGCAAATAATGAGAATAAAAGAATCATGGATCGAAATTATATTATAAAATTGCAATATTTGCTTCATTTCTTACTTACTGCTCCCATTTTTAGAGAAATGATTCGATACTGATGGATAAAATCACGATTGTTAACTGTGGAACGGTCATATTTTGACAACATTCGCGATGCCTGTTCAAAATTACTGGACATTTTTTAATGGTTTTAACTGTAAAAACTCACCAATTATTGCTCAATTAATGCTCAAGATACTTCAATGTTTTCTTCGATCTCATGTTTACTAATTACCACTTGCTGTTATGTAAATATAGTCCATTTTTAAGTTTATAGTTTTTTATAGATATTATAGATATCAGCCTTCACTTTTTCATTATTTTAAATAGCTTAATGTAATTCATAATTTATAATAAATTTTACATGAAAATTAAATCTTTTTAGAGATACTGACGTCTAAATTATAAACTCATACAGAGTAACAGGGTTTAGTTCAGTGGTGGCCAACCCAAATCAATCGAAGGGCCAAATTTTCGGAAAAATACTATCACGGGCCACAATAAATTCATTTAAATAAATATAACTCGTTTTTACGATTCAAGTAAACTTAGAATCAATTTTTAAAATTAAAAACATGCTTAATTCGAATATGAATTCTAAAAAAGACAATTATTGATTTGATGTTTAAAATTGTGTCCGGGCCACATCAAAACGCTTCGCGGGCCACATTTGGCCCGCTGGCCACTGGTTGGCCATGGCTGGTTTAGTTCATATATCATATTCGATTGATTTTGAATAAAAATTGTACTTTATCCTAACAAAAAATAATTATTAATTAGTGACATACATAAAACCTTAGCCACAGTGATAGTTTCTAGTTTAGGCTTTTGACATTTAGTTATGAGTTGTATGGTGACTTAAACATATCAATGAGATTTCAAAAAATATTTCTTTTTTGATGAAAAGCAAAGTTTTTGAGTAAGATCACAAAAATATTTTGTCAAATGAAAATTTTCCGAAAAAAAAGAACAAATGGGAATCCATTAAAGAGTTAAGAAAGGTTAAGGATAAAATGTTTTGAAAAACTGTCATTTTCAGAAAATGTTATTTGACAACTTTCAACTTTAACCTTTAGCAATTAATTTGTAAGCATTAAAAAAATTAAAATCAGTAATTATTACCTGATCTGGTGAAATCATTTGATAAATGTATTGAAAGGCTGATACATTTTCATAATTTATAATGATATTGGGAATAATAACGAAGGAGATTGATATCAGTGACAGGAATATTATTTGTAAAGTTATCCATACATTGATTTTGAAGTAGGAACACATTTCTAAAATAATTCTTAATAACTTTCATACTTCATGATATAATATAGTCACTTCCGAATATAATAAAATATACCTTTTGCCATGTTTTTTTATTATAATCAGATTTCCTTAAAATAGAACGTACAAATTTACTATATACGGAAGATACCGTACAGGAATTTTAAAGGATAATATTTAAAACATAAAATGCCAATTGATTGGGTTGAAAGAGAATGAAGAATAAAACGAAACTTAACTTAATATTTTATTTATAACTTTTTAGTAAAATACTAAATCGAATTTTTTGAAATTTATTTGAATTATAGTCAGTGCAGGATTAAGCCAACTGGAGGCCCTGGGCTAGGATAACTTGGGAGGCCCCTACTTAATAGAATCTCATCACGAGGAACGAAATTGTGAATTCTTTTTACATAATAATTTAATAAATGATAGTATATGAAATTAATGTACT
>CAUHTR010007888.1:0-80000 GCA_959609185.1 Schmidtea polychroa
GACTAATGATATACCTTCTTTGCTTTTATATATCAATCTAACATGTTTTTAAATAAATCAGATTGATCTAAGATTAGGAATTCGTCATTTAAAATTGCTTGATCGTTATTAAAATCCACGAATAAGAGATTTTTAAAAATATTTTTAAAAATATCCGTTTATTAATGATATGATATTGGGGCCCCTAATTTAATGGAATTCGAAAGAATATTTTAAATTTCATTAAAATTTCTCTACTAAAAAAATGAAATATTTCGAAAATTTCTCATTGCAGTTTTAAATTTAAAATTTTCGGTGTTAAACTGAATTAAAGTTTGTTTATATTGTTTGTGCTTCTATTTGATAAAAAATTTATTTCAATAAATTTATTTCAATAAATTTTAATACTGAAAGAAGTGAACAAAAAGTATGAAAATTTTTTTTCGATTGAAATATATCCCTTAATTTAATGAATATTTAATTTAGATGAAAAGACAAAAGAGTGGAGCAGAAAAACGAAAAAACATTAAGAAGCGAAAAGAAGCTATCGATAAATCAACGAAAATCACCTGATTTTTGAAGAGAGCAAGCCAAATCAATGAAGAAGATTCTTTTGAATCATTAAACGCATCAGTCAATGGCGATTCATTTGATATATTCGTTCAAGAACATGAAGATTTAACAGTTGAAGAAGAAAAAAAATTGAATACGTCGAGTGATTTAGATAATGATCATTATTTAGTTTCAAAAGTCGTTTTTGAAATCACTCTTCTTCAGTCAAACGATCCAAATATAAGAAAAACATTCTTCAATGCTGAGCGCATAATTCCTCAATCACTTCCAATCGACATCGAAAACAAAAAATATCCAGTTCATATCTTTAATAAAACGCTTCAGAATGGAGAAAAGGCATCTCGGGATTGGATTTATTATAGTGAGTCGACAAAATCTATTTACTGTCCTTGCTGCTTATTTGCAAATGAATTAGCAAGTAATTTCACAAAAGGTTGGAGCCGTGATAAAGGTTGGCGAAAATTAAAAGACAAAGTTCCTGCACATGAAAATTCAAGTTCTCATATAAAGAATTATGTCAATTGGAAGAATGCTGTAGCTGCTGAGAAGAATGAAACACAAGTGGAATCATTGTTGATGAGAAATATTCACGATGAAACAGAAAAATGGAAGTAAATATTGACACACATTCTGGATGTTATTTTATTTCTTGCAGAAATTGGACTTGCGTTTTTTGGAGATTCATCAAATGGAAATTTTTAAGGAATAATCGAGCTATTAAGCAAGTATGATGTGATTTTTAGCTAGCATATGACTAAAGTTAAAAATGATCAAAAGGAAGGAAAGAGACTTCAAGTTCATTATCCTTCTAATGATATACAAAATGAGTTTATACAAATATGCGGAGATATGGTTGAGAAAAAAATTCTATCGGAAACAAAAAATGCAAAATACTATTCCATAATTGCTGACAGCAGTCCAGACAGCCCCCACAGTGAACAGTTTTCGATAGTCATACGTTATGTTGACCTGTAGTCAAATTCATTGATCCAAGGAAGATTTATTTGCTTTGATGAGTTTTACGGAAATACTGGAAAACAAATTGTCATCAATATCCAGAAACTTCTTGAGGAACGAGGTTTGATTATGAAAAATTGTGTGGCTGGAAGTTTTGACAACGCAAGTTCAATGTCAGGAATAAATATTGGCGTTCAAGCTTGGCTTAAAGAGGCAAATCCTGAATTTATGTTTTCTCCTTGTGGCAATCATACACTTAATTTGGTAGGAAATGATGCAACATTATGCTGTACTGAATCAAACGACTATTTTGTGAAATTTCAAACGCTATTCAATTTTTTCTCTTCATTTACATCTCGCTGGGCTATATTAAAGAAGCACTGTAGCAAGTC
The DNA here is from genome assembly GCA_959609185.1 of Schmidtea polychroa. Lineage (NCBI taxonomy): Eukaryota > Metazoa > Platyhelminthes > Tricladida > Dugesiidae > Schmidtea > Schmidtea polychroa. The sequence goes on from CAUHTR010007888.1 coordinate 1,902, forward strand.
GGTTACGAATGTATCAAAAACCAGATGGTATGCTCGTTTTAATGCCGCAAAACCAATCGTGTCTTCTTTGAATCTGATAAATTTGGCCCTTGAAGAAGTTGATTCGAATATTAATCAATCTGCAGAATCCAAATGTACATGCAAGTCGCTTTTAAAATTCACATCTCGATATGAAACGGTGGTCATGAATTCTATTTGGCTCCCTATACTGACAGCAGTACAGAACACAAATTTATTGTTAGAAGCAGGAGATGCAACTTTGGACGTCGAGACCGAAAATATAGATGCACTAATTAATTCAATAAAATTAATGCGATGGGAAAAGGTGATGAGTGATAATAAGGAATATGCTGAAAAATTCTCCATTCACGAATCATTTGAAATTAAAAGAAAGTTTATTGATGAAGCAGCTGTTGAGTTACATTATCAACAAATATTTAATAAGATCATTTCAGTTTTACAAAAATCATTAAAAACTCGCTTCTCAAGAATGATTGAAATTTGTGATAATTTTAAATTCCTGTGGACCTTCAATAGCATTGATGAAGACATATTGCAAAATCAGTGCGACAAGATTAAAATTTAATTTTCGGATGACATTTCAACAGACCTGTATGATAAAATGATATTTTTTAAAAGCATTTACGAAACCAACTTCAAATCATCAAAGCCAAAAGAAGTTAATTGCTACAGGTAAATAGGTTCCTAGCAAAATCAAAAAATTATAATCAAACATTACATTATATTCAAAATGTAGCAAAAACAATTTATAAATTGATTGTTAGTTTTGAAAAGAATGTCACGAGGAATAATTTTATTTTAAGAGGAGGGGGGAGTGTAATATAATCAAAGTGCGATGTAAGTTTGTATTGGGTTTAATATTAACCAAGCGTGGAATTTGAAGTCTTTTTAAATAAAAAGTTTGTCTAACAAGCCAAACAAATAGGATGTTATAATTAAAACAACCGAACGGAACAATGTTATCAATTGTCATAATAATAAAAACCTAAAAATGAAAGTAATCGGTGTGTTCTTAGTCAGGGACATCAATCATACTCAAACATGTATTGAATGAAATTCAAACATAATTACATAATAATATAGCTAAGAAATAATTTACACGAGAAGTAGGAAATTTTAGATGCTTAAAATGAACTAATTAATTTTAAATGTTTAGTAAAGACTTCTATTGTAAACTTTTAGATTAAGGAGTCTGATTGGTATTTTATTTAGTTAAAAATTTAGGAAATATTATAATAATTCATAATACTATAATAATTATTATTAGTATAACATGGTGATTTTTTGGTAAGCAGTATTTATTGTTTTTATAATAATTATTATAAAATGATATTTTCTTGTTAGCATCATAAATTAAATGTTAAATTTGTAAATTATAAAAAAGAAATTTTTAAAAATATAAACAATTATAAAAACTAAATGAAAACTAGAAAAAATAAAGTAAAAATAAAAGTAATAGGAAAGGTTCGTTTATTACCGGTGAAAAATTTAACGAGGAAAAAGGTTTTTAATTAAATTTAAAAAGTTATATATTAATTTTTGTTTAAAAAAAACCAACTTCTCATAAATTTTCAGTAATTTAAAATTTTATATTTTTTATTTTAAATTTTATAATTGACTTAATTTTGATTGTAACAGGTTAAGCGCCATGGCAGTCATAATGACCACCGGGAACACTGTACTGTGATTTTGTGTTTATACGTGATTAGTTTATACAAAACAAGACTTTGTGTTTTCAAAATGTGTCTCGACCCACGTGGGCATTTGGCAAAATTTGGCAAGAAAGAATATGAAAATCGAATATTGTTTCACTTAATACATGTTTTGCAGCAAAAGGGTTATCTTATCATTAACTTGTTTATTAGTATAAAGTGATGATTTCTTGGTAGCAGTATTAATTAAATTTTAAACAATTAAATAATAATTTAAGCATTTTGCTGTGAATAATATATTTAATACAAATGAAAAATTTTTTTCGACTATAAGATAGTTGAAAATATTTTCATTTGTATTAAATATATTATTCGCAGTAAGAGGCTTAAATTATCTTTTAATTGTCTATAACTTGTTTATTATTATTATATTATTAATGTATATTATTACGGTGATAATAGATAAGTGTTTTGAAATTCATATTTATTAGGAATCAAATTATGTTAGTCACATTATTCTCATACAAAATGAAATCGCATTAATCATGATAGAATTGTTGTGGAGGACCCTGTTTAATAAACTTATGGAAAAATATAAAACTTTGTCACATCTCAAAATTGATTTGAAAGAAGAAGAATGTAGAATCTATGCTGTGAGGATATTTGGACGTAATTATCAAGGAGCATTAAAATAAAATTAAATAATAAAACTGAATAGTAAATTATATTATATTAAAAGATTTTATTTAAATATTAAAGTAATTTAAATAAGTATTTTAAACAAAAAATTAAATTAGTTTAAATTTACAATTTGTTAAATAAGTTAAATTTGGTTTTGTTATTTTAAAATTGTGAATAGCTAGCAAGTATATATTTTAACCACTTGCGCTATATTGACGTGCCAGGCACGTCTTGATGATTTTTTTCAGAACTGCAAGTGACGTGTATACCACGTCGATAGTATTTGTCGCAAAAACAAAAACAAAAGTAGACTATTGATTAATAAAATTTATTGTTGTTGTGAATAATTATTTATATTCGTGTAAATCTTTTATGTAAGACCCTACCCTCGCGCTAAGCACTGGTCAAACCTCTGAGCTCGCTGACGCGGTGAGGCGTCGATGCCTTACGATACTTTATATAGTAGAGCGCGGCTCAGCTACCGAAAATTAAATCATAGCGCAAGTGGTTAAATTAGTTAAATCTAAATTTAAATAAGTTAAATTAGTTTTGCTATTTTTAAATTTCGAATGTGTTATTTTGAAATAAATATTTTTTATTAATAAACATTAAAATTAGATTAAATGAAAATAAATTGCTCGTTCTTAATTTTTTTATATATATCCATACATACAAAATATTGTCTTGATTATAATAAATACTTTGGATTAATAAAAAATTACTTCTGATTGTGAAATCAATGAAAATGTTTTAATATCATCTAACATATGTGAAAAATAAAAAATGAAATATTTTCTTGTTTGTTTTATAATAGGCAAAATTTCCATTCAACAGGGAGAATCCATATTGGATAAAATACTAATTCATAAACTGAAATTGTTTTGCGCCATATGAGCAACCAGAGATGTAATTACTCTCGTGGAATATTAATCCACGGTTAAATACAAATAAGAATTATTTCATGAATATGTTTATTTAAACAAATTTTCACAGAAATTCTGAATTAATTAAGACTACCGTTTACTAAATCATTTATGTCATTGGTAAAAATTAATTTTTAAAATTTTTTTTCATATTTAAAAAATACAATATTCTACAGATATTCTCTAAATCTGTATCGTGTTTTATAAATATTATATTTTTTAAATAAAACTCACCAGTTGATTAACGACTTTACTGCTATTAGGATTCTCATCCGTTTTTAAATCACTAAATAATTCCATAAAATTTTATTTAATAAAAGATATCTCAAAACTCTTGTCTGTCCTTATTTTTGTTATTTAAACAAATTTCAGATTTTCTTAAAATATTTCTTTGATAAATTTCTTCTTTTTAAAATATTTTTCAATAAAAATATTTTTAAAATTTTTACCAAATTTCTTATTAATCTTTAAGAATCTTTTAACTTCCTCATAACTGCAACCATTTAAAAAATATATATCCGGTCACTGTCATTTTTATTATACTTTAAATCATGGGTGCCTACTAATTTTCCTTGGAGAGCTACATTCACATTTGAAATATGTTTGTAATCTACTTTTTTTAGTACTTACATAACATTTATTTCCAATGCAATAAATTCATTACAATAAAACAAATATATGTGTCAAAATATAAAAATTAAAGTATATAACTATTTATTATAAAAAATGTACATAACTTTAAAAAGTTAAGAAATCAAATTTAATTAAAATTAATTTTTCTAGTAATCAGCCATGGAATTTTTTGATGTTGATGCTCTACATGGGATTGAATCCACTAAATTTTTGTAGTATGGGATGTAAGTGCTAAGACAACTTCTTAGGCTGGATTCCAAATGGTCGTCTGTTAATGTTGTGAAAAATATGTGAAAAAGCAGACTCACATAAAAAAGTTGAACCAAAAAATGCAACTAAATTTCCGAAGCATTTTATCAAGTTTGAATATTTATCCTCTGATAGATATTTCCATACATTTAGTTCAGACGATCTTGATTTAATGAAAATAATATTTTAAAGTGTGATTATTTCCATCTCTATTTCAGGGATGTCCTTTTTAAACAAAGTTGAAATTGAATCTGCAACAATTTCTAGTTTTATATTTGGATTAAACGGAAACGACATAATTGCAGCCACAATTTCTAGTTTCTTGAAGTCTTGAAAACCTCTCTCGAACTCTAAAACCAAAGTTTTGATCTGTTCAGCATATCTAGTGATGTTAAAGTTTTCATTTTCTGATTCTTTTAATTGTGACAACATATTTGGAAAATAAGTCAGATTTTTGTCCTCTATTTTGGTAATAAGTAAATGAAGCTTCTGTATAAATGCATTGGTTGAACTTATCATATCGAATATCAATTTATCCTTACTTTGTAAGTCGAGATTTAATTCATTCAGCATTGTTGTAATATCTACTAAAAATATCAAATCCAAGAGCCAAACATCATCTTCCAATTGCTTGAACTCATCACCTCTTGCGGCAAGGAATAACTTAATCTCTGAAATCTGGAGGAAAATAAAATAATGCAAAAATGAGGATCATCCTGAAATGCTCCAATTTTGCGTGTGTGCCAAAAAAGGAATTTCTCACTTATGAATGTGTTTTGTTTTAATGTTTTAAATACAAAAAGAAATTAAGCTAGGTTTTCCAATTCCTTTTGTCGACGAAATTTTAGATTTTTGAATGGGACAAAATATCTTTTATCAATAGATTTAGGAAATGCTTATTATTAAGTTGAATTGGTCAGGAAAAGTAAATGGAAAACAGAATTCTCTACAAGACAGGGTGGATTTTGTTTTAATAGAACTTCTTTAAGATAAGATGTTGCATCAACTTTCTAAATACTCATGTAGAATAAAGCATTTATTTATTTAGACGATATCCAGATATTTTTAAAAACAATTGAGAAACACAAAAAAAGAATAAATAAACTTATTTTTTTCGAACTAGAAAATCTGGACTTAAAATTAATCCGGAAAAAAAGGTTTGTACTATCTGAATGGAAGTGTCTGACAAAGGTATTAAGACAGATAATTATAAAAATTGCAGCCTTATTCTGTTCAATTATTTAAAGATAGCTAGACGTTTGGAATATTTGATAGGTGGGTAAAACAAAAGTAAAAAAAAAGCTTGAACAACACAAGGTGATGAAGGATTTGGTAAATTAAAACACAATTTGAACAGTGCACTATTACTATGTAATCTGGACATTAATAAAACATTTATTTTGAATACAAATGTTTGTTACGATTTTCTGTTTTATTTCAAAAAATGACAATAATGAAGAGGAGATAGCATATGGATCGAAAAGTATGAATGAACCTGATATTGCATGTTGCATAACAAGAAAAGAATTATTATCTGTTTTCTATTTTTCCCAACCTTTTAAACATTATCTTTAAGGAAAGAAATTAATTTTAATGACGGATCATAAATCAATCACAAAATCTTAAGTAGTTTGAATATGATATCAGAGTATCGCAGAGGGGAGAAACATAATAATACGGATGCACGATCACGACTGAATATTGGGAATTGTACGCAATATCTAAGGAATAGAAACACAAAATATTATTATGACACATAATATTGAAGAAACCTTAAATCAAACCTTGTGCTTTGAAATTAATAGAAATTATGATGGGAGTCAATTGGAGGAAGACGAACTGTTTCATTCAAGAGAAAATGGGCAACATAGTCGAAAACATAAAGGATTTAAATACGCAATGGATTATGTCTAGGGGATTTGGTTAATTTTCTATTCGATTTGATGAATTGGCTTCATGTTTCCACTTGATTTTGTTTCCAAGATATATCTTAAGAAGTTAATTAAAATGGTTTCTCTCTATTTCACTCCTTTTTGGATTACGTCTGTGGCTACCGTACAAGTGGAGTAGTAACACTTTCTTTTGATCCATCGTTAGACATTGACTATTAATGGAGGTTAATGATCAAGCTAATGACACTATAAAACTTTTCCAAGAAAGAACATCTGACTCCATTCTGTGACTGACACTTATATCTAAATACAAAAGCTGATTTAAAAATGTAGTTTGTTTTATCTAATTTTGCCGTAAATATCAATAAGAGTAGTACAGATTAAGGAATCTCAGAAAACCTAAAAGTCTTTCTTTTACCCAAGAATTTTTTAAATCTTTCATATCTTTTTCTATATCCAGAAATTCTTTTATGTTCAAAAAACTATTTCAAAAATGTAAAATGATGACATCTTTGGGAATGATGGGATATCAAAAAATAAAAATTCTTCGATAAAAGAAGTTAAGAGAATTTTAACGTCGGAGGAGAAAAAAGAAAGAATAAAAGAAAAAAGTGTTTAAAAGTTAATCATGGAATTTACCAAGAGGTTTTGTTCACAAACCTTGAGTAGAGAATTTATCTGATGTATTTCACTCATTTCACTGGTGGGGTACATTCAATAATTTGCAGGGTTTCTAAAAAGTCTCACGATTTGCTTCTCATGAAAACTTGAGTTGATTCTGTCTAAATTATGTGAAAACAAATCATAACCATAAATAAAATAAAATTCGTATCTAAAATTCATATATTAACAATCCATTTATAATAGTTGAATCACTGTTGAATATCATTTAAAACATTCAGTCAACTTCAGTTCATTTCTGATCCGGCCTGTTAATTCCATTCAATTTCTGGCCTGTGATTTCGATAGAACTGCTGCTTTTTAAATCTCTGCATGTCACCGTTGAGCCCAAAGAAATCCATATAGTTCCGTTTGAAGGGACCATACCAATCCTCCCGATCAAGTTTGTCGGATCTCATTGCCGGAGTGGTTTCGTAGACGGCGTAAAAGGTGTACGTAAGCATAAGTATTAGAACTAATTGCATTGTTTGCGTATAATGTCAGCGAAATATATTTTATTTATCTGCCTCCGTATTTTATATTTGATGGAAAAATATCTTTCATTGGCTCAAATTTAATCCAATATCATCCTCACCTTGATTATTGTATGAATTTTTCCGTTTTAATTGGTTCGACAGTTTAGAAAAGTTTTAGAAAATATTCCAATTAATTCCTTCATCATATTATTGTCAATAATAATAATAATAATAATAATAATAATAATAATAATAATAATAATAATAATAATAATAATAATAATAATAATAATAATAATAATAATAAATGACATTTGTTTAACTACATTAAATAAATCATATACCGAAGGTTTAAATTTAATATTCATTTTGAAATGTTAGCCAAATTGATAGCGGTTAATATTTTGATATCAATTGTTTCCGGTGAATATTTGATAGGAGCCGGAATAAGTGACATCACTGGGCCTGCTGCCGAAGTCAATTTTGTAAGCTAATTTTTCCCAGCTCTAAATATTGTTGACTACCAAATTCAGATGGGCTATGCCAATCCGGCTCAAATTGGACATGGGATACATATGCGACTCTACAGTCGAGCGTTCATTTTTGCTAGTCCCTCCAACGACACCCGATTTGTCTTTGCCAGCATTGACTGTGGAATGATATCCCAAATTGTTAAAACAAGAGTTTAGTTTTATTTCTGTTTTTTCGCTCTTTGATATTAACTATTGTTGAATTTGCAATTTTAGGTTGTGAAAGAACTGAAAAAAATCTACGGGAATTTGTATTCGGAACAAAATGTAGCTTTGAGTTCGACTCACAGTCATTCGGGACCGGGAGGATTTCATCAGTACATTCTCTTCGATATCACTTCGTTGGGATTTGTGAATGAAACTTACATCGCCATGACAACAGGCATTGTTCGGGTGAGTTTATTTACACGACCAATAAAGAATGTCAAAATGGATTTTGGAGCGTTTTCCGAGTTTAATCTCAACAACGAATTATTATTTCCCCGATGAAATAACTAGAAATCATTAAAAATTAACGTGTGCATTTAAACAAAAAAATACTAATAGTAAAATTTATGTAAATTTAATCCATAAATTTTCAATATTTCCGATTGATAAAATATAATTATTGCAAGGGAATAATGATTTAATGATTTTCACATGATATGATCGATCTATTGACCTCGATGACCCCCCTTCTCACAAACGACAATTGATGTATTGTGTTGCCATCTGACAGGTGAATAAATATTTACCAACCGATTAAAACAATCAATATACCATTAAACTTATAAAATTCTTTTATTCCTTACCATAGAATCTGCATAATTGATATCTGTTTTAGTTAGATGGATTTTGCAATTTTCAGGTGTTTATTTATCAATTCGATATTCACCGTTTTTGTTTTAATATCTGAAATTTTTCGATGAGAAAACATTTGTTTTAATCGAATAAATTATTCATCAATTCATAATTATTTATAAATTGTCTTTTTTTCATTTAAATATCCTAGAAATATTTCAGTTTTTTTCTCTAAAATATCAAGGAGTTTCTTTCCCACAAAATTTAGAATTTGTTTTAATTCTTTAGAAATATTATTGATTTAATTTTAGTCATTTTTTATGTAATTTTTGTATTCATCGATTTTTTTGTATTAATTATTTATAAATTAAAGTTAAGAAATGATGGAAATTTAGAAAATAATTTTTTTTATAATTAACTAATATTAATTGGTTTTCATTTGTATACTTCAGGCGTTATGAATTATAGTGTTAGGACTCCTTTAGGAAGTCAAATAATTAGTTATAAATATATTTTGTATTCGTAATTTTTAAGTAATAAAAAAGTTGGCATTTGAAAAATAAATAAAATGATTTAATATATTATTGTTTTAATTTGAATTAGTTAGTAGTTAATTTCAACTAATTTAATATCAGCATAATATTGTCATCGAATTTCCACGATTGTATTTGTCTGACATCTGCTGTTTTAGTAAAGCCACGTCATGCATAACCTTCACACAATCTTTATAAATTTGTACTATTCTTTAAAAAAATATTGTCAGATTGGAAGAGAAATTTAAAACAAATTATTAAAGTTATTAATCGCAAGTATCAAGTAATTTCAGGTTAAAAGCAGGAAAGCAACTAAATTAATTCTACTGATTGTCGAAACTAGAAACAATAGTTAAGTGGTTGTGAATTCAAGCTTGTATTACAGACGTGCTATTCCTCCAAAAGGGTTGCAATAAGCATAAAGTCATTGTTAGAATATTGAATTATTTTCGTTGCTGTAAAATAGTAATAAATTGTGTTGATCAATAAAAGTTTATATGGTCTGGAATTCGTTATTATTGACAATTAAGGCACGCTTTGGATTCGGATTAATAATTGTTAATTTCATATTTTTTGACGAAATATCTTTGAATGTTCTTATAAAAATGGTTAAATAATTTGTAATATAAACTTGTGAATTATTAATCACTATGTTATATTGTTATAATGTTATAATGTTATTATGTTATAATGCTATTATGTTATAATGTTATAAAATCACTATGTTATATTGATATTAAATTTATAAGTAGTGTGATTTATTAGATGTTGTTGGAAAGCCTGAAATTTATGTTTCAAAGTTTTAACTGTTTCGAATAACTATTTTTTTAATATTACAATATATTTTTATCTACTTTCAGAGTATTGTAAATGCACATAAAAACATGAAAAGAGGTCGAATATTCATTAATTCTGGAGAATTGTTAGGAGCAAATATCAATAGGAGTCCTACATCGTATTTAGCAAATCCTCCTGAAGAAAGACAAAGGTTATTATTATTATTATTACTATTATTATTATTATTATTATTATTATTATTATTATTATTATTATTATTATTATTATTATTATTATTATTATTATTATTATTATTATTATTATTATTATTATTATTATTATTATATTGATTATAATTTTTATTATAATAAAACTTTTACTAAACGGGAGAAAATTATTGAGTGAATTTGTATCTAGTTAACAGTTAGTTTTCAAAAATAAATAATTAACTGTCAAGGCATTCAACATTCCAGCCCAATTTTCAGAATAGAAGTCATATTTTTTTTGTTTAATATGTTATTCTTTTTCAAATTCGTTACTTGATTCGACAAGTCAAAGCAGAATCGTTACAAATTGAAATGAAGCAATAAATATTATTTTATTTATGGAATTTAATCGAGTTTCAATCTGAAATTCATCCTAAAAAAATGAATTTCGATTTATTAAATTAAATTAATTTAGAAATAATAATAACTATTCATATTAGAAAACCAAGGATTTCTGTAGTAGCATAAATGCGGACGAATAACAAAACTCCCTATATTTTAAAAAATCTCTCTTTATCTTAGTAAATTTTCCCCAAATTTCAGTAAAAATCTCTTAATTAGTATGTTATGATTTAATTGAAGATATTAATACAGTTCAACAAAACAAAATTCCTACTCGAAATAACAATGACCCTTAATTTTAATTTTATAATATAATAAATCGTATAAGCCAGTGAAGCAATTTTTGTCAATAAAATATTTCTTTTTTCTCAAACTTCGTTTCCATTTTGGACTACAAGAAATAAACAAAAACATAAAAGATATTTTTTTTGCAACAACTTTAGGCCAATATGATCTTGGTAAATAAAAAATAAATTAAAAAGTAAGTTGAGTAAAATAATGCTGAAAACGAAACGTGTAGCAGATTTTAGAATATATCACAGATATAAGTTTTTATCATGGTTATTATGAAAACCAAAACATTTCAAACCAAAAAGACATGCAACTGTGCTTATATATTATAAGAATTTTTTTCAATTTTCACTTCTGATTTTTTTTCAATTGACATGGTATTTATTAAAAAAGTTGACTATGAATCACTAAATATATCGATGTTTTTTTTAATGTTTACGAATTTTCGGCACAGCCTTTTTCAAGTGATTATTTATTTTATTTTGATTATTTATTTTATTATTATTATTATTATTATTATTATTATTATTATTATTATTATTATTATTATTATTATTATTATTATTATTATTATTATTATTATTATTATTATTATTATATTGATTACAATTTTTATTATAATAAAACTTTTACTAAACGGGAGAAAATTATTGAGTGAATTTGTATCTAGTTAACAGTTAGTTTACAAAAATAAATAATTAACTGTCAAGGCATTCAACATATATTATAAGAACTTTTATTTCTTCCAATTTCACCACTGATTATTTTTTCCATTGAATTTATCAAAAAGAGAGTTTGAAGACTATAAATCAGTAATATATCGATGTTTGTTGATATATATGTATACTGTAATAAAGATTGCAATAAAATGACCAGTCAGAATGTTAATACAAAACAGAAAGAACTAAACAAATTTTTGACTCTTAGAAAGTAGGAATCAAAAACCGAAGAATAATCAGAAAAGCTTTAGAAGTCAAAAGGTCAATATGGATTGAAAAAGACGAAAAAACAATATTTTGGAAAATATTATTGAATTAGGGGATTTTTTTCTAAACATAGGGACAACTTAGAAAAATAGGGAAATTATTATTATTCTCATAAATTCCTTGTCAAATAGTTATTAAATGATTTTAATGCAACTTGTAATTGATAATTGTTTAAATGATTTATTTCATGAATATCAGTAAATTCTCATATCTTTTCCACGATAGATCTTTTTACATTTATATTTTCTTTCTTTCTTTTTTGTTTGATATTACAAAATTTCACCACAGGTTTTTTTGTGTTTCAAAAAAATTGTCATTGAAAAATTATCATTAATTAATATTATTATATTTATAAATAAGTTTCATTACCAAATTTCCGACAAAAGTTAAAAATTTCAATAATGAAATGTGAAATTTCTGTGATAAACATATTTCATTGGGTTTGACCCTTGACCTTGTGTGATATAAATATCGATTGTGTACAATCTGCAAATATTGCAATTGTAATTAATATTATCGTTATAGTTTTATATAATTTAATCATACAATCTGACCTAATTATTATATTATATGGTATTCAAGCCGGAGGTTCCTTTCCTAATTTTATCATTTCCAAGCGGTAATTCCAGCCGTGAAGATATTATTGATATAATTGTGCAATAAATGGCGTTAATTTTTCATTATTGTGTCAACCGAATTTAATTTTTCTGAGTTCAGAGACTTCACAAAATTGAATAAAGGTACCTGCAAACAGGGCCGGCCCTAGAGCATGTGAGGCCCAAGGCAGCAGACGAGGAGCGAAACCCATGAAAAATTTGCATTTCTACATATATTAAAATAATGGGAAATAAAAAATTAAATTACTTAAATTTTTACTATAAAACAGCGTTGACACATCAATAATTAAAGTTTAGTTCATTTAACTGAAGGTCATAAAACTTTAAAAAATTAATAATTAAAATGTTTTGTTTTGTCATGCTAATTGACAGTTCATATATAACTCTATATTATAAACTATATACATTATAACGTTGGTTTGGTTGTATCTTCTACTTCCACCTTGATTTTACAACTTACAAGTAAATCTTGCGAGCTTTGTCGGCTGCAAAATCTGTAATAAGTTCATTATTGTCAAGATCCTTAGCAACATTATTCTCAATTGATAAAATAGCAAAATTACTGAGTCGATCTTGAATCATTGTTGATTGCATATAGGTTTAAATACGTTTTAGTTTCGAAAAGCTTTTTTCTCTGGAATGAACAGTGACACGAATAGTTAGAAGTATAAAGTTTAGTCAAAGCGCGGAGTCTAAGTTATTGCGTTGTTTGCCTTGCCTTAAGGCCGAGCCTACCTGCAGAGTAATTGCATTCCAATTGCATAATATTAAGATGTTTGGCTATTTTTCCGAATGGCCAGAAAGAGATGACAGTGTCACTGACTTTCATAATATGGTATCCGTTATATATGAATATTTAATAAATATTTTGAAAAAATTGTAATGGAAGATTTGATTGCCGTTTTTGCATATTTCTTTAATAATTGTAAAATTAAAAAAAAAATTTTTTTTGCCAAACTTCAACCGACTATCCTGCATGTCAGCGGTTAGAAAGTGTAATATAAAGCTCGAACACAATTTCAAGATACAACTTGCTTCTTAAAATTTCTTGAGTTCCTCTGCTGATACTGCTCTCTGATCTTTCTTCTTTCATTTTGGATGATTTCCTTCAGATGTTCCGTTATTTTCCCCTGATTTCATAGAACTTTCCTAAATTTTCCAGATGCATCATTGAACCAGCTTTTTTCTTCATATATAGTATTCAATTCCATTTGAATTTCATCTTAAAGTTCTCCCTTCAAACACAAAAGGCGAATTACATTGAAGTATTGCAGATTTTACAATGACATTTTCATAGTATCTCAGCGTAGCTAGTCAACAAAAACCGACGAAAACAAAATATATTGTATTTCGCTTCTTTACAATATTTTAAAATTCATATTCACCTTTCTATATTAGGCTCACTACTTACAGGACATACCATATACATATCAATATTTTAAGCTATTTGCAAGTATGAAGGCATGTTAGAGTGGCCATGGTCCCCTTTCATGGAAAAGATAGAACTTATACAATGGACCCAACCTGATATTTTTAGATTTTTTTAAATTTTACCCAGAGTTTTTCAATTTGCCGAGAATTTTCAAATACTTTTTTTAATCGCCCAAACGCCGCATCGGGATGATTAATGCACGGTTTGGAATTATCAGGAATTACTGAACCAACTATCAAAATTCTAATTTAATTTCCAAATAAATCAAACTTTTACAATTTTTATTTATAAGCAAAAAATAATTTTTGTACAAAATTTATCAAAAAAGTTTATTTTTGACTATTTTACTTTTTTTAATATTTTTTTAGTATGTCAGTGTTTTTTTGGGCCTTATTCATAGATGAGTTGAAAATATACATTTATTTTGTATAGTTTAATTTTTCCCGTGTTAAAATTAAGAATTCCCATCGAAAAATAAGGGAAATCTAACTTTTATCTGTTCAAATGACTCAAAATTGTTTTATTTTCCTAAGGTGATTCTGACTTCGTCTGCTCATGCTTGTCTTTAATTTAATAACTATATAGAAAGTCCGAACCCTGTATGAAACCAGAGTAAAAAATAGGAAAATAACAAGATTAGCCTTCCCTATAAAATCGATTAAGATGATTAGTTTTGAATTAGCAAAATGAGATTTTTGAGTAAAGGTGAGAGATGTTCTGCTTAAATGTTTTGTGAACAATTTTGGTCGCTGGCTGTAGTGAGCCGTTAGACGGCCTTAGCAAAATCTATATAAGTATTATATACAAAAAAAAGGGAACGTTGCTTTCCATTCACCGAAATTGGAAATTGTTCAGAATTATATGTTCGAAAGCCAACAGATTACTATGAGCCAGGAATGTTTTCCGATACCCTACTGCGGGTAAACTTGGCTATGCATATTTCGCCGCTGTGATTCAATCATCTTTAATGACTTTGAAAATGTGTCCAACAAATTGGTAAACAAGCATCCGTTAAATTCCTCCGTCGATTGTCACTTGCTGGACCTCATTGAATCAAATTAACCCTTTTTCATATCGTCGCCTGTCTCAAAGAGATAAACTGTCAAGCGATAACTGACATCGAACCTCTTTCAATTCAACATCGATTATTTAAACTCTTACTGATAATGAGTTACAATGTTTGGAATATTGATTCTGTAGTTAGACATATTTTAATTCATTATTGTAACCGACAAGAAAAAATTTTGATTTTGATTTTGGGCGAATAAATTAATTATATTTTTGACAAAAAAATGATATCTGAAATTCGGTTGTTTGTATAAGTTAAGTTAGATATTACCGGTTTTTAAATTTTAAATAGATTGTCATTATTAATATTATTATTATTATTATTATTATTATTATTATTATTATTATTATTATTATTATTATTATTATTATTATTATTATTATTATTATTATTATTATTATTATTATTATTATTATTATTATTATTATTATTATTATTATTATTATTATTATTATTATTATTATTATTATTATTATTATTATTATTATTATTATTATTATTATTATTATTATATTATTTAGTATTAGTATTATTAAGTGATGATTTCTCGGTAGCTGCATTTATTATTTAAAACAATAAAATGATAATTTAAGCCTTTTGCTGCAAAAAAGGCTTAAAAAGGCTTAAATTATCATTTTATTATTATTATTATTATTACTATTTAATTTTATAATAAAAATTTCATTGACATCATAACCATTTTAAAACGAAATCTTGATGAAAAATTGAATCTGTGTGACATTTCACCACAAAACAGGGCCGTCGTAAAACAAATGTCTATTCGAAAAGGTTTTTAGTTGTCAGAACTTTTGTCTGGAGTTCAAAAATTTTATTTGACAGATGATCAAAATTAATAAATTTGATTTTGATTAATAATTTTTGCTGTATTCATATCTAAAAAAAATTATAAACCATCTTTTGTTGGTTTCGTTACATCATTCTCATCCGCAGCAATATTTTCATTTTCCCATCTCCATTTTCTCGTATCTCCGTTTTTTCCTGTTCATCAATGATGCGAAAACGAACTCATTTAGTAACAAAGCCGATCAATTTGATTAATTAAAAAATATTTTCGTAAAATTTTACTTTAAATTAATTAATTTAACTATTGAACTTAATTAAAAGTTCATTCCATCAGAAAATCGATTTTTGCACATTTTTTTATTCACAGTGAAAGTGCAGTTGACGTTGGTGAGATTGAGTTGGGAATATTTCATGAGTATTATACTAAGAAGGAAAATTAAATTTTTATCATTTGTTTAAGTTTCGTACGCATTTGTTTTAATTAATTATACTTTTTATATTTATTGATAAATTGAATACACATTTAATAAAAACTGATTTATTGCAAATGCTGCTTGTTTACCTGTTTATTTACATTGATAATAATTGAGATTTGAGGCTGGAATTGTTATTGCAGATACAAATATGATGTTGACAAAGAGATGACAGTATTGAAGTTTGTCAGCACGGAAGGAGAGGAGATTGGGATGATCAATTGGTTCGCAGTCCATGGAACTAGTATGAACAATACAAACAAATTAATCAGTGGTGACAATAAGGGATATGCGTCAATGATGTTTGAACGAATAAAAAATAATAACAGCCGACCTGGACAAGTAAGAAATTATTACTTCACAACAGAGATGTAACCAGGATTTTGACTTGCTAGGGAGGGGGCAAATATATAAATTATTGTATTTCATCGAATGAAGTAAAAAGCTAAAATTCACAATATCCCATTATCTTTAATGAATTTTTGAATTTCTATGGGAACTAATGAAACTAAATTTTTGTAAATAAAAAAATGTAATTAAAAATTCAATTAAAGTTCTAGCTTCAAATTCCTTATTTGAAGCCACAAAGTTTACGTTTGAGACATCTGGATTATTTCAAAAAATGTTTGGTTTATTTTTTTTAAATGTATGCTGAATATTTTTTTCTAAATTTCTAATTTTTTATATTATTTTAATTAAATAAATTCTTCGGATTTATTTCACAAACTGCAATAGTCTTAATATTTTTGGATTTATGTTTAATATTATTATTATTATTATTATTATTATTATTATTATTATTATTATATTATTATTATTATTATTATTATTATTATTATTATTATTATTATTAATATTATTATTATTATTATTATTATTATTATTATTATTATTATTATTAGTATTATTATTATTATTATTATTATTATTATTATTATTATTATTATTATTATTATTATTATTATTATTATTATTATTATTATTATTATAAGAAAATTAGAAACTATAAAATAAGTAATTATTATTATAATTATTATTATTAATTTAATTTATCTCATCAAAGTTATAAAATCAAATTTCATGGACAACTGACGCAGGGAGGAATATGATACTGCAACAAAAATTGCGATTTGATACGAATAAATTTAGACCGATCCTAATAAAGTCATGATAATAATTGCCCATCATTTGCATCGGTTATGGAAAATATATAATTATTAATCATATTTTTGCATAAATTTAATCAAATTTCCTAATATCAGTTCCAATTTTGAAACGAAAGACCAAATGAATATTAAAACCAGTTTTTATTGAGATAAAATAGCAATTTGCATAAGGAGCACATTAATATAAAACCATTTACAATATTTTAAAAAATTAAAAATGTATAAAAGCACAAAAAAAAACAGAAGTAGAATAAAAATCAATGAAAACACCAAAATAACAAAAGCGCAAAAAATTAATGAAAAATTTATAAAATGTAAAGATTAATATTAATCTGGGGAAATTGGGATGGTTGAACGGGAAATCATGAGACAAATCCAAAAACAATAATAAAAAATTTATTGAGGGGTCATTAGAAAAAGCTATAATAAAATGACAAACTAAATATAAATTAATTAATCGCTAATGGAAAGCCCGAGCTAATAACAAGCCCGATACAACGAACCTACCTCATGAAATCGATTATTCGAGTGACTACTTGTAATTGTGACAAAGTTTAAATAAAGTTGTACTGTGTTGGGTTTTAGTTATTTGATTGGAAAAGTATACGATATGATATGATATTATATGGGCTTCTGATCCCATCCCACATACTGTGGCCAACTCTCCTAATCAAAAATTTACTGGTTATACAGTTTTCAAAGACCTGTGACAGCAATATATCTCTATGTCATGTAAGTACTTCAATATCTAAATATTTTTATAAAAAATGACATTTTGTTTTAATAACCAAATTTCTTTAAATCGGATCCAATTTATTTAAACAACACGTTTTTCGTTCAATTTAGAGCTCATTTGAAAACCTATTTGAATTGTAAACGTATTCCTTGCTTGAAAACCTGATTCAACAATTAAAACGTCCATAATTGCAATCTTGCTCCCTTTTACTCATTTCTGAATTTTATAAAATTATGAATATAAATAAAAGTTCTATGACATAAGTGAATAGCCACATTCTTAAAGAACTCCATATTGGAATAAAGAAAGGTTCAACCAACCTTAACAGTATGTTATTGCAATTTACATTATATACATTCTAAATTTGGTCTTGAATTCTTTCTTAAGCAAGTTTTAAGGTCTTTTATTGCTGTTTAATATTTTTCTCAACTTTCATATATAATGGTATAAGCATCGAGATATTCAAATTAAATTTCAATTTTCTTTTTCTATTTCCTTTTCCAATTTGTATTTGTTAATTAAGAATGACCTTGTTGTATTTCATTTTTTAATTTTTATTGACTCTGTTATTTTCTCTCATTTTCAATTTAATTTTTTAACTTTTTGTTTCTCAGAATTCTGCAGCCACTCATTCTCCATTTCATACATTTCTCCCTGATAATTTTATTTTGTAATAATTATTGGATTTTATTATTTATGTATCCTCAACAATATCGATAATTCATTTTAAATGAAACAAAACTTTCAATATTTGATAAACAGCTTCTGATTTCCATAATCTAGAAACCTTTTTGGTGAAATAAATTTATTTTTCCTTGATTAATTGTTGAGAATTTTCTTTTAAATTTTATAGATCCTTTATCTTGAAAAATATTTTAATTATTTACATAATTATAATAATAACATAAATATATTTGACCTATTAAAATTCATCTTAACTTGATTTAACTTGATTGTATTGGTTACTGCAGATTTCAATTTTCTTTAACCCAAATTTTACATCTTTTAATTGAACATGATTTATGATGTGTAAATACAGATGATTATGACTAGCGAAATACATTATATACTTTTAATTTGTTGAATTTTGAACGCTGGTTTGAAAGATTTAGGTCGAATGGGCAACTAAACGATAAAGTCAATTGTATAGATAATGTAGATGAAAAATTATATAATTATATCCGTTTATATAATTGTATATGTATACAGACCCGGGTTTACGCAAAAGCTACTGCTTTTGATGGTACTTTTCTAGTGTAACATTCTTAGGTTTTTCTTAATTTTAATAAGAAAAAATAAGGTTAATTTTTTCCAGTGCTTTTTTTCTGGAAAAAAAGGGGCTCGAACGTATCTGTACTATCCTTTATATGCAAAAAAATGACGCTGAAATTAGCTAACAAATAAAATAATAATGCAGGACACAAAATATACACTTATTACCGGTGACAGGAAACGATTCTAATGACGTAGTATATTAATGGCGTATATTTACCGTGAGCGTGTTTTATATAATAGTAATAACACATAGGAAGCACGGAGTTATGATTCACTCGCTTTGGCGAACGACTACTACTTTTAATTTGATTGTAATTGACTATTTGAAATGTCAGAAATAGAAATATGACAAAAAACCAAAACATATGTCAATTTTTTAAAATCATTCAGCGAAAAAAGGTGCAAAAAAAGGTGCGAAAAAATCCACTGTTTTTTTTCCAATTTCTATTTAGATTTTGTGAGTTCTGCGCCATTACCATAATTGTAAGTGGGATTTGGTAAATAGTAATGTTATTATTTTGTCTGCATCGTGTATTCTTGAAGCTGAAATTCTCTAATTCCTCCAACTTAAAAATAATTGCCTTTTTATATTTCTCATAGCAAACTTTTATCTTACTACACACAGAAAGTTTATAGAACCGGTCCCGTGCTTAATTTTATTTTAGATCCATGGGTTAATAGTTAAATGCAGTTACTCTACTTCCCCAAGACTTTACACAAAACAAGTGACACTTGGTGACTCGAAGTCTGAGAGCAACTTTGCGCTTCGAGTTTTCAAACCTCACTAAATAATATATTTATATTTTATTATAATATTCTTGACATTATTGACTAAAATATATATAAGAAATAATAAATATCTAAAAATGTTAATGCCGAAAATCCCATTAATTTTTCTCCTAACCTCTTATTCTGTATTCGATGGAAATTGGTTTTCAACAATTAGGAAAGCACGTAAACTCGAATTAAAATTTAATTTTCCCTAAATACTCACTAAAATATTTCACAAAATATATTACAGAGGGAGGGAGAATAATTTAATAATTATGGAGATATATTTTTTCCGTGGAATATTGGGCAGATGGTCAATGGATTCTCATGCTCAGTCATGCTATTGCATTTTATGGATGAATAAATACAAAATATACAGCAAACAACGATATACATAGAAAAGAATTTGTAATTCTTTATTCCTCCTATATTTTAGTAATAATTTTGCATTGTCATCCCAGATATTTTTGCTCAGCTTCGCTTCTGGTGATGGAAAAGGCATAAAATTAATAATTTTCAATATTCGCGACAATGTCGACATCAGCAATACATGAAATAGGGGTTGGGGATTCTTATAATTACAGTATCACAGTGTCTTATGGATATTTCCTAATCCTATTTTTAATTGTAATAACTATTATCATGTCCATTTGCTGTAGGGAAACTGTAATTCAATGCTTCGAGTAAGGTGTAAAATTTCTATAATAACTATCAATTATGGTCCACTTAATCCTTCGCCAGTCGACTTTCAGATACATTTGAGGTGAAGCGTTAATTATTATCCTAGTGACAGTTGATTATGTCAATTATTACTATCCTCTTAGAATATGTTACCTAGTTCAAGTGTGAAGTAGTATATAACGCTGGGAGTTACTTTTATTCCCTATAGAAGGATTTTCTATTTTTATTAAGTCTAAAAACTTCTTTATTATGACTAAGGATATATTTTAAAAACATTTTTTCCTATTATCGTGACAGCATTTTATGATGACTATGTGGTAACTATATGAATAAGCTTAGGGATAGTGGATTGAGTAATTACAAGGAATATCTGATCTTATACTCTAAGTTAATGGTCATATCAAGTTCAGAAGGACATGGTTTAGTGTAAGTATGTCTTTTTAAGTCATTAAACTTACCTTCTTGGTTAATTGCTAGATTACTTAAAGTTTTTGCTATTAATTTGTCTATTCTCGGAAATAAATGCCCACTTATCTTGAGTCACTAATCCTTTAGTTAAGCGATTTCCATTGGGATATTTTATCACTCATGTCTTTAGTAGTATTTCTTTTCGACATTTAACTGACTTTTCCGGAAACCTAATTCAAAAGACCAAGTTTGGAATTCTTATAACTGTTGATACTTTAACAGCGTTTTATCCTTCGTATAAGTCAGGCTTTCAACCTCTAAAATAATTACAGTTTATATACCTAATGTAAGGTATCAAAAGGTGTAATACTTTTAAGAACTGTATAATAATAATTCTGTTATATTCTATTCAGTGATTTATTTTCCTATTTATGTAATAACTTTAGTTCCTTCTTGATTCATTTATATGTCTTTCTATTAATAGGGTAAATTTGTCGCTGCGTTTGCTCAAGCAAATCTTGGAGATGTCTCTCCAAACATAAAAGGTGCTCGATGCGTTGACTCAGGGAATCCATGCGAAATATATACAAGCACTTGCAATGGTCGAGTGAGTTGATAATATTTTATTATTGAAGTTTTCATTTAAAATGACAGAATGAAAAATGTATTGCATTCGGGCCTGGAAAGGATATGATTGAAAGCACAAAAATTATTGGAGAAAGACAATTACAAGCAGCTCTTAATCTGTATGCAAATGCAAAAATTGAAGTGAAAGGTCTGATTCAATACAAACATCAATTCAAACAAATGACTAATTTGACGATAAAATTGGCAAATGGAAGCTGGAACAAGACATGCTTGCCAGCCATGGGATATAGTTTCGCCGCAGGAACTACAGATGGACCCGGCGCTTTTGATTTCAAACAAGGTGAGGAAATATTCAAGAAAATAATTGCAAGCTGCTAGTAAGAGAAGTTTCATTATCCTTGAGTAGTGACTGTAATAGTCTAATTTGCATTAAAATATTTTATGGGCATTTCCCAATGTGAAACCCGACTGCTAAAAGTTTCATTTTAGAATTTGTTTAGAAATTTCTAAATAAATCATGATTTCATGGTATTTATGATAGCATTAATGTAAATTTAATGACCAACTGTGTTTGCATATGAATTTCTATTCCGTTGGGATACATTTAATAGATGTCAAGATCACTTCTTAGTTTTTACTCATTTTTTTGATGTGAAATAGTTGAAACTTTTTATCTGTGATTATTATTATTAACTAGTATAAAATGATGATTTCTTGGTAGCAGCATTTATTATTTAAAACAATAAAGTGAATTGACAAGGACTATCTTATAGTCGAAAATTTTTTCATTAAATACATTGTTTGCAGCAAAAGACTTAAATTATCACTTTATTATTATTATTATTATTATTATTATTATTATTATTATTATTATTATTATTATTATTATTATTATTATTATTATTATTATTATTATTATTATTAAAAATATTCAAAGCACACGTGTTCTCAGCATTTGACACATTGATTTGTTTATTAATAAGTTTCATATTCCGATTGGATTGTGTTTACCAATTACATGTACATGTAAAGGGTCCAAAGCCAAATACAGTGGATATGCTTCCTGTTGAGTTAATATTTAACAAGTCGGTTATTTTCTGAATCTTCATGTTCTTTTCCAAACAAATGACTAAAACCTAACACAGGACAACTTTATTCAAACTTTATCACAATTACATTTAGTCTCTCGATTTGCACTTTTCTTTCGTAGACAAGCATTATACTAAGGTTGGTTGTCCAAGGAGCAATCACATTTTCTGGTACGATAAGTTATAATTTTATTTAGCTTTACTTGAATTATTTTCTCTTTGGATCTCTTGGATTTCTTAAACTATCTCTAATTTTATTTCTTCGACCAACTGGCAACTTGTTTCTTTCCAGCTTTTCCTTTTATACTTTTCTGAAAGGCATAATCCGATATTGACTCAACATTATTTTAATTCCTTATCATTATTAGTTTTCCTCATTGTACGAGTTTCCTGTTGATTCTTGAATAATTAATTTTTAATTAGTTTGTCATTTTATTATAACGTTTCTAGTGACCCTTCCCTAAATTTTTATTATTGTTTTTGGATTTGTTTCATGATTTCGCGTTCAACCATACCAATTTCCCCGATTGATATTAATTTTTACATTTTATAAATTTTTAATTAATATTGCACTTATGTTAATTTGCAGTTTTTATTGATTTCTATTCTACTTCCGTTTTATTGTGTGCCCTTATACATTACTCTAACATTCCTGTCAACTTTGTACTCGAGTTCTTGAACATTGTCTACCAAAAGAAGTGATTAATATTAATAAGCACAACAATGACTGCGTGAATAAAATATGTATGTCTGATTTTAAAATTTTATTAAAAATATTTAACAATGTTTGGCCACGTGTAGTATGTGAAGCATTGATTATTGGATCAGAAAATTAATATGCAAAATGCTGTAAACACGTGTGTTTTGAATGCTTTTTAATATCGAGAATGGTTAAATTGGTATGTAAAATATGTTATATTATAATATTAAAGGTTTTTTTCAATTCTACATAAAAAGTCGAAATATATTTTGAAAAGAATTATTGAATGTGCTAATATTATTTAGTTATTTTCATAATAATTATCAATTAAGTCATTTCATTATTAAATCGCTTATAGGTACTGTGACCACAAATTCTTTTTGGAACTTTATTAGAGATTATATTCGTACTCCAAGTCCTGAACTTGTAAATTGTCAGGCTCCTAAACCAATTTTACTAGCAACTGGTGAAGTAAACTTTTGAATTTTTAAAACCGTAAATATTTTTCATAATAAAGATTTCTTTTCCTCATAAGTGGCAACCAGAGATCGTAGAAACACAAGTTATGAGAATAGGATCAGTAGTTATAGCTGCGATTCCTGGAGAATTAACCACGATGTCTGGTAGACGTATGAGGGATGCAATAAAAAAAGTGAATATTATTCAATGATTTATGTTTTATATATCTCTCATTAGGTAATGAAGGAAGAAAATCAAGGCGAAAATGTAACGGTTATAATAGCTGGCTTATCAAATACATATTCAGATTATATCGCTACATTTGAGGAATATCAGAAACAAGATATGAAGCGGCATCAACTATCTACGGTCCCCATACACTTGAAGCACATTTGTCTCAATTTTCCAATTTAACAAGAAGCATGATTAAAGTAAGATAGTTAATTTAAAGTTTTCTTGGATTTACATTATTTGAATTAAATAAAAAATCTAGACATTAAAATAAAGTGACCAGCCGACATATTTTGAGATGATCTTCACAATTCATTATTATTTATCTAGTGACCTCCCTTCTATACCCTCAAGCCAAAAAGTAAAAGTGTCCTTCTATATATTATTTCGGAACTTCAATGTGTCTTTATATACTCAACAGTAAATATTATTTTACTTGTATGTTTTATACACCAACAGAAATTTCAGAGACTTGTGACGTCTTTGGAATGGCACAGGTGTTATATTTCACGAATAAACGTGACCCATGCTCACCAATTATTAATGTATACATCGCTTTATATTTTCTCAGAAGACTTATTTTAGAGTTTTTATTGTCTATATAGATGCTTACTTATTTTTTTATGTTTATTTTTCAATGTACAAGTAATTCAATGAAAACAATCACATCAGTAAAGATAAATGAAATTGGCTAAACATGAGTGAAATAAGCCATTTCATTACGAAAGCTGTCGCTTTCATGGATTTCAAAATGTTCAAAATGAAATAAATTATGAAATTTGTTAATCTATGTTTTATGTTTTTAAATCAGTTTTGTAATAATAAATATTTTTCATTTAATTTTGCTAAATAAACAGCATTTTAATGTATTCGTTAATATGACAGCCTGTTTAGCAGGTTATATATCAACATGTTAAAATTACCAAAATGGTAAATTATAGAAGTGAGTCGAAATAATATTTAATAATTGAAACATTAAAACAATTTAACGTTTATAATGGATAAAATAAGTAGAATATCAGCATAATTAATAGGGCAAAAAGTTGCAACTATTGCAATTTTTGCAATTGTATTTGCAATTTTCATGTTTTTTGTTGATGTAAGCTAATTTATATAAAATTTTAAATTTTAATGAAAGGCATAAAATTAATTAGTAAAAAGTGAAAACAATATGTTTCTTACATATTTATATTTGAGGGGGGTTTTAACACCCAAAACCTCCCCTGGCTACGCCAGCGATGAACCTGTTCAGTAAAAATAGGTAAACAATTTTGTTCGTAAATCTGGTATTAAAATGCTTTCTCCAATCTTTATCTGTAAGTTAATGAATCTTATTGAGTTAACATTTTCATTAAGGTTTTCGACTCTTGTTTGGACAGTATTTTCATTAAAACTAGCATAATATTTAGCCCATTCAAAATTGACTCATTTAAAACTATGGGCAAATTAATATTTGAAAAATAGATATATTTATTTCTATTATTATTTTTAAAAACAATATACTTCTATTGGGACTTCTAAAATATTTAAGGATCCAGGGTTATTCAAATTTTAATTTTTTTAGGAAAGTAAAAATATCGAATGGATAAATTATTTCCAGAAATGGTTAATGACAATCTTATGAATACATCAAATTATCCTACCTGAGTCAGGTAACCTGACCACCATATTATTTCATTGAAATTCAATTCAGTAATTAGTAAATTCAAAGACGAGAGTAAAGGAGGCAAATAAAAAGAATGGATTTTTTCAAATCTGTCAAGTTACGGTTTGCTGGCTAACAAAGATTTCATGAATGCAAAAGAAATAATAATGAACGGTATTTATCTTAAATATCAGTTGTACATGTAGTATTAACAAATGCATATGATAAAAGAAATGGAAACCAGAAGAATATTTGTCACCCATATGGACACTATCTCCATTAGAAAATTGAAAAAATTACGAATCAATTTGTGATAAAAATTATTTTTTTCTAAATTATAATAGTATATATGTGTGATATATAATGTCACTAATAATATATATATATATATATATATATATATATATATATATATATATATATATATATATATATATATATATATATATATATATATATATATATATATATATATACTCAATAATATTGATTTTGTCTATCCTGGCATTCCTTTCTCTGATGGATTGATACAATCCCAAGCAACGTCCAATAATGTTACTCGTTACAGGCATTTTACAAAGTTCCGTTAATTCTGTTAATTGTAAAGGTATTTCTGAAAGCCTTGTGATTTTATTCTTTAAATTATGTTTCCATATATCTGAATTGTCATCGACAACTTGTTTCGCTAACAGATAACATTATAAATCCTAAATTGCGTTTTAGAAACGACAATGATATTAAAAAAAAATCATGTAATACCATATTACGTGAAATGACTAATTGACTATTATATTTGAAAGTATAAATAAACAAAAGGTTATTAAATGAATATAATTGCATTTTAGATGTATATTACAAATTTTATATATATATATATATATATATATATATATATATATATATATATATATATATATATATATATATATATATATATATATATATATATATATATATATATATATATATATATATATATATATATATATATATATATATATATATATATATATATATATATATATATATATATATATATATATATATATATATATATATATATATATATAAAATGTAATTTCATTACTAGTAAATTAAATGAATATTTTTTGAAATGACATGTTTAATTTTTTTGTTTGTGACTTATTTATATATCCTTAGAATGAAACAATACCAGCCGGACCCACACCTCCCTTTATTGAAGATGTTGTGAGTTTTCTTCCTCCGGTAATTTTTGACTATTCTGGTCATAATCGGAATTTTGGAGCAGTCTTACAGCAGCCTCCGGCAAATGTTTCTAGAGTGAGATAAAATTGTTTTGTTTTCGTTTTAATTTTTAATTCTTTTAAACTAAATATACTCTATGATTGCGGCATTATTAGCAACATGTCTTAGATGAACAATTTGTAATTTGAACAACGTGTTATTTTGCAATTTATAGTCAGATTATGTTATCTAGCTTTAACCTACTTTCACTTTACTAATTGACTTGAACAATGCATACAAAAATCATTTTGTATGGGGAAAATATTAAGTTAAAAAATATTAAAAGAATATTTTATAATTCTAAGGTTTCATCAAAAGGTTTACTTGTAGCATAATCATTTTGTTTGAAGTAAAAGAGATTTCATATTTCCAAAGTTCTCAAAAATTATAATAATATTATTAAGAATTTATATTTGGGTAAAACATATTGTCATACTACACCTGTTTGCATGGAATAATAACATCTATAGTATAAAATAAAATCGATAAACTTATATTATAAAAACACACATAGTCACATGTGTGCTGAATTTTAATGTGGCATGGAATAACATCATTTAATACACTAAATTTCGGAATTAGGTGTATAGAAATAAAAAATGCGGTAAAAATAAGTTTAACACACAAATACAACATATAATAAATAATACACACTAGCTTTCGATATATGGAAATGTTGCATGAAATGATAGGATTTTAAATTTGTATTTTTTGAAGAAACAATAACAGATAAAAATTTAGAATTTAATGACTAAAACTCTGCTGGATTCAATCTTATTAAATAATGAAGAGGAATTTCATTTTAAAGGATTTTACGAATACCATCTAGTTCATTTAACTCTAGAATTTACGAATTAGAAACTATAAACTTTAAAAATCAACGTTAAAATATAAAAACATTATTTTGTGAATATGCACAAATTTTCTCCAAAATAGATAAATAAAAAGAAAATATGTGTCTAATAATGTCAAATTTAAGTTTAAAAGTTATTAAAACTTAATTTAAATTGTAAAATATTTTAAAAAACCAAATTTTGTAAATTCATATGAAAATAATAATTTCAGATTGGAAATGGTGTGGGAACGCGTGCAACTCAAACGGTTAAAAACAGAAATATAAATGTTATGTTTTATCACAATTTAGGTTTTTGTACATTTTCTGAAAGATTTCTTTCTTGTTTTATGAATATAAATGTTAAAAATATGTAGAACTAGACAACTTGTAAATAATTATAGTGTTACTTAAATTTATAAATATGCAATTGTTTTTTTCAATGGGTAACATGGGCGTCCGCAAGGGTGGGCAAGTGAGGGCACTTGCCTCCCCCTTGAACAATTATATTTTTCGATTAATTTTAACACATTTTAATAGATGTGCTCAAACAATGTTGGAAAAACCCAAGACAAAAAAAATTAATAAAAAATTTAATTTAAAGAGGCTTCTTGTTTTTTTTTAAATGTTATCATCTTAAATGCTATTATCTTATTTGTATAAAAACTTTCAATATTAACTGACGTTCTGGTTTTAAAAAAAAGTGTTCTATTTTGTAAATAAATTAAAAAAAAGTCCTATTTTGTATAATGCCCCAAATATTTATTATACACATGCATTTTTTTTCAATTTTCTTCCCCCCTAGAAAAATTGTCTACTTGGTAAAAAAAATAATTTTGCCTCCCCCCTTGGAAAAATTCCTGCGGACGCCCATGATGGGTAACTTGCTTATCTAAGGGAATAATGAATGCAGCATTGTGAAATCTCTGATAATTTGGCTCTAGATATATAAAGATGTAAAAATTAAAACAAAAATTTAAAATATTTAATAAAATGAAAAAAATGTAAATTATAATTATAATCTAATTAGTAAATATACATATTTAGGAAAATGAATTTCTTTCGCTTTATTTAACGAACTCGAAATGAGAGCTTTTGATCATTTGTTTTAATTATAGAACAGCACGGTATCAGTGAAATTTGTTGGAGCAAATCCAAGGAATCGTCCCAATTTAATTTCTTCGTTCATTTATGTCGACAGATTCGTTAATCGTACTTGGTCTACTGAATTCACAGACGCGGACTGGGAAACAAAGTTTATTCTTCATAATTCAATAATAATTATGTATCTCATTTTATATTCTAGATTCCAGTGGTCTCAGAAAAATATATTCGCATTCCTATTTGGTGAGAGCGAAGTTAAAATAGATTGGGATGTTCCTGGTTCCCAGCAACCTGGTCTCTATAGGATTAGATATGAAGGTATAGCGAAATCATTATTTGCTAAATACCAAGGCATTCGAGGGACCACAAATTCGTTCAATGTTATCTGATAACTGGCGCTGTTGATATTAAAAATAAATTTATTATTATGAACTTCTAATGGTGACTTTTTTGAATAAAACTTGAAATTTCGTTACAAAAAATTTAATCATATTTATTGTTTTTTCTGTTTTATCTCTTTTTGTTTTAATTGAGTTAGAGAATCATTTATATTTATATGTACTTTTAACCTTTTATTTAATTATACTTATTATTCAACATATTGTAAACATTCAAACGTTTACTTAGTGTGAGAATGTAATTTACTCAATCAACAGAGGCGTAGCGAGGAAAAAGGGAGAAATTAACGGGAGCATATAATGGTTTTTATTAATATCGTTATACAATAATCTATATTATAAAGTGATAATTTCTTGGTAGCAGCATTTATTATTTAAAACA
Source organism: Schmidtea polychroa (assembly GCA_959609185.1). Classification (NCBI taxonomy): domain Eukaryota; kingdom Metazoa; phylum Platyhelminthes; order Tricladida; family Dugesiidae; genus Schmidtea; species Schmidtea polychroa. The sequence continues at coordinate 31,719 of CAUHTR010007888.1, forward strand.
ATAAAATGATAATTTAAGCTTTTTGCTGCGAATAATGTATTTAATGAAAAAATGTTCGACTATAAGATAGTCCTTGTCAAGGCCTCTCAACTAAGTCAAACTGCCACAAATAGTAAAAGAAAAATAGACTGAATAAATAAATTAAAAAGAAAGCGAAAAACTAGAGTGTACTTTAAAGCGAGAAAGTTTTAATTAAGTGAATCAGATTTGTTTAAGTAATTGTTTGTGGTGGTCTTCGGATGGGTTACCTGCTCATAGATCAAGCCATTTATATTATATCTCCATTCGTACATCTTTTTCATTATATATTTTGATAGCATCACTATCATCATCAGGTTACATTCACGACGGATGAATAACTATACTATATTGATAATATATAAACAATTTATAAAATCTATAAATTTTAAATTGTAAATAAAAATTTTAAACAATTATTTTTTTTTAAAAATAATTTTCAATAATCAATTATATTTAAACTTTTAAAATTATTTAAAAAATATTATTTTAATTATTTTTTTTAATTATTTAATATAACTATTATTCAATATATATCAACATACAAAAATTTAATTAAAAACATTCAATACACCCGTATTCACTGCATTCTGCACATTGATTTTAGGATTAAAAGTTATTATCAATAATGCTTCACATATTACACGCTCAAAACAATTATCAAAATTTTTTGATAAGATTTTAAAATCAGACATTCCTAATTCTCTCATACAGACTTTATTGTGATCCTTATATATCTGCATTTGGGAAGAATTCTAGAACTGTACTATTAATAAAATTTATTTGTGTTGAGTTATTATTATTTAATCAAGAGCACCTGGAGTCAGACTAGCAGTTCTTTTTTTAATTAAATTTTTAATTATTATTATATTTTCTTGGCCGCAATACAACTGTCTTATAACCGGTAAACTTGTTCTATAATCATAATGATTATGAAGTATATAACATGTCAATAACATTCTTTTTATGTTGAATTTATTTGACTTGAAAACATGAAATTATTTTAGTGAAGAAAAATTATTTTGAAAATGCAAATAGTCCTAAAAGCGACAATAATAATAATGTGGTATCCATTAAAGGAAATATTGAGGGAGTCGGGAGTTTTATCCATTCTAGTAAGTATGGCATCAATCCAGATTTTCAAGGAAATAATTATTTTTAATTTATTTTGGAAAAATTTTCATTTATTAATAAACTAAGAAGCTGTCTTTTTTCAATACTGCTAAAAGTGACCTTCAATCCTTGACTGGCAATTAACTAATTGTATTTACGTGGAATAATTTGATTAACATTTTTGGGTCAACTGAAAATTCATAATGATAATGAAATGGGATCAGTCGATCTGTCCAGCGCCAATAAGGTCCCGGTTCGGGAAATAGGGGGAAAATAATAAATGGTGAAAAGTCTTAACGAAATGTTATTTAACGATGCATATATTTTTATGATACTATTAATATAATAAATAGCATTATCCACACGATTGCTTATTGCTATACTCTTTTACCAACTTATTAACCAGTTTGACACAGTAATTCGGCTCTTCCAACCGTTCTATTGATAGTGTTGTTGAACGTGTTTTTTCTCGGTTGACCTAGACTGATCTGAGCCACCTTTTTGGCTAGATTCAAAACCCGAATACTGTTGTTCAAATTTTCGGTTTTCCCGGATATTGTTACTATGAAAGCAAATTTAGCGTCACCTGATAATGACGGTTTAAGGATATGGGTTAATTTTGAATCACGGAAAGGAATAACAAGAAGTTTGTTGTAGAGAGCTTCAAATACTCTTCCGAGAACTGTGAGAGATTTGCTAATGTATTTTGATTCGGTCATTGAGTTTTCCGATAGGCTGCTTGTACAGTTTTCCGAACCGGCCAAATCACACAGCATTAGAACTCCTTGACTCGAACAGTTTTGTAGGATATTTTTCCCATTTATTCGCAACATTACAATGAAATGGGATCTGGAACTATCGCTATTTTGGGTCGTTACACAAGTTGACCGAATCTTACCGCATTTAGTAATATAGCTGATTAATTCGTCCTCGTGTTTAATTTCTATCTCTGATAAACCTTTAATGTGTATACATTTACCGTCATCGTGAATTTGTGTTCTTTTCCTCCAGATAGGCTTCAGACATTGGTTAGCAGTTAAAAGGTCGAAAATCGTTTCATTATAGATCTCTAGAACACTTAGGCAAATTTTAAACGACCACGAGGAGCGTTGTTTGCATAACTTAAATACTTCTCTAATTGAATGGGTGACAAGTCCTGGTTCTTCTTTTGTACCAATCATGGTAAATGTTTTACCACTTCCAGACTGGCCATATGTTATCATATTCACGTTGTATCCGTCAACAAATGATGTTATCAATTGGCGAACTTCCGAAAATATTTCAGACTGTAAGCATGTTGGTTTGAAAACTCTATTGAAATTATAAATAGGACCGAATTGTTTGGTTCTCTGAGGAGGTAACTGTAGAGCTTCATTGTTTATAATTTGTATGAGATTATTTGGTTCTGGTTTGACTCGACAAAGTACTCGTATATTTCCCCTTAATTCTATTAGTTCATTATGAATCAGTTTCATATGGAGATCCTTTTCTTCGTCTACCCTTTGATTGTTGGATAAACGTTTCAATTCTAAATCTTTTTGTACCATTTGATTCTTCAAATGTTCCATTTCAATACTGCAAGTTGACGACTTTTCTTGCAGTTCACTGTACGCCTTTTCTAATTCAATTATATTTCGAGTTTTATTAGAATCTTTAGTTTGAAAAACTTCAATTTCATGACAAAGTTCTTTAACCTTTTTATTAAGATTTTCGATGATTCGGGAGAGATTTTGATTTTCCAAATGTTTTGCCGCCAAAGTTTCGTTGCGTGTTTTAACAGTAACATTTTCATACTTTAAATTGTCAATTTCCAATATTAGATTTTCTGAGTTTTGTTTAATTGTCGTATTTTCCACTAACAAGTCATTGTATTTTAATTTCAGCTTACTCAACTCCATGCTTACTTCTTCGTATTTCATCATTAAATCGTCTTCGTTTCGATGTTGAATGTAGTCTAAAGAAGACTCACTGTCCCCGGAACATTCGTTCTTTTTACTATCGAGGAGATTTTTTCTCGGTTGAAAGTCTAAAATTGGAATGGACGTCTGCGTTTCGGTTTTTGATGCGGGTTTGTTTTTTATTAAATTGTGATCGTTTCGTCTAACGTCTTCAATGTATTCTATTTGTTTCAAATGCTTCACGTTTCTTTCTTTATTAAGTTTCTCTTTATTTGTATGTGAAATATTGGATTCCCTTTTCTTTTCGTTATTCATGGTTAAATGATACGCGTCATTTTTCTCAGATTTGTTGATTTTGGTCAAAAACTTTTCTGTGGAATTATTATCAGTTTTTGTTGTATTACTTTCCGATTTTTTGAAATCACTTTTGTTTAAAATGTCGAAATTTGTTTTATCAGTAGTATTAGAACTTTCATTCTGGTCTGAATTATCAAATGAACCCCTATGAACAATGAGAGAGTTTTGGTTGGTATTGAAAAACCGTTTGGATTTTATATGTCTTTTCTTCGTGCATTTCTCCACGTAAAGATGCTGCATGATATTATCTGAAGTAATAGATTCGTTGTTTTTCTCATTACTTGATTTGTTTGTCGATTTGGAAGATGACGATCGCAATGAACTTTCAGCTTCAGATGAATTCCAGGACTCCTCGGAAATTTGATGACTAATAGCCTTATTATTATTGGTATTTAGTTTGTGGATCTCGGATTTCTGCAAATATCGGGGCCTTATTCTTATTATATCCTCTGATCTGACAGTATAAATAATGCCGGCTCGAGGCAAACGTTTAAACTTTTGAATGGTCATGTTTCAAATATTAGATTTTTTTTTAATTTTAATTTCAATATTAATGATTTTATTTATTTTAAATATGTATTTTAAATAATTATTTTCTTTATTTTCTTTTTAAAACCGAAATAAATAAAGTTGAATTTGCTCTACGACAAAGATAAATGCAGTAGGAATTCTAAATATATAAATATTTAATTAATTTTTATTAAAATATTTATTTGATTTTTTGTTTGAATACATAAAATTGCTCCGTATAAAGTTATACTAAAACAGTTCCATTTCTTTCAGATTTCAGAATTAAAGATTTGGTTCATATTATCAAATGGTCAGAATTAATCAGCAACATCTTTACCTAATTAAAAATCTGGCTGTTACTACTAGCAAAAGAGCTCTACACCTAAACTACCATCTTGGCGTTCTAAAAACTTCACTCAAATGTGCATATTGTATTAAACTTCTATTACTGTATGAATTATTATAAGAACTTTTTTCAATTTTCATCACTGATTTCTTTTCAATTGGCTAACTAAATAATTGAAGTCTATTTGTGTGTTCCGAATATAATGGTTATTAATAGAAATCACTTGACAAAGGCAGTGCCGAAAATTCGTTAATATCAAAAAAACATCGATATATTTACTGATTCATAGTCAAGCTTTTTATTAAATACAATTTTTTGAATTGTTTATAATAATTTAAAATAAAAATATTTTTTATATTTATCAAGATTCAATATTTATGTTATTTCTATAAATATCTATTACATTCAGAACACAAAAATAGACATTCAATTATTTAGTTGGATTTTAAGAGATTTCTGGAGTTGGGGTTTTTTACAACTTAAGCATTCAAATCAAATGATCTGTAATAATAACTGAAAAAAGAATATCATCTTCTAATGCTAACTGCGTCCAAATTCTAATTAAATGTTCAATTAGGAACTTTAAATTCATAAAATGTATAAATAATATTTTATTCAACTGCATAATATTAGATAAGTACTGAAAAATAAAATTGACTAAATCGTGAGCACACGAAATTCTGACAGTCACTAGTGAATGAGAGGGACAAGAACAAACTCCTTTGTAGTCGTACTTTATTTAAAATTGTAATTTTTAGTCTTTGATTTTAGCTTTTTACAAATATTTTCTTATGGGGATTATTTAGAAGGTTTTCCTTACTCTTTCTCTGAATAATTGAGTTTTCTATAATATAAAACGTATATTTCACTAAATTGCATATTTCATATATTTTTAACTTCATCAGCTGCGTGGATTTTTTACAGATTTCCCATTAATGTAAACATTGTTGGCATTGAATCAACGAACGTCGACATTAAAACAGAGATTGCAAATAAATAAATACAAATGGACAGGTGGTTATGGAAAAAAAGGAAAATTTGCAAAGTTTAAGTTTAACAGATGTTTTAATATTTTATGTAAATAATTTTATTTTCATTTTCTCATTTAATACATTTGTTTTTATTTTTAGAGTTAAGAGATTTATCCCTCGGAAATCTGAGTCACTAATCTATTTATTTTTAAAAAAATTTTATTATTAGAATTTATTTTTCAATTTTATTTATTTAGTCATTTATCTTAAACTCCATAAATAATACAAAAATGGCTTTTGTAGCTTAAAAACTTTAAGAAATAAAAGAAAAGTACAAATAATAATACATGACACATTTCTGACAATACTGTATTTATTTGGAGCAAGGGTCGCCAATTTACTTTCCTTCCAGGATCAAAATTGAATTTACTTGTAAAATAATTATTTTCATTTTTTATATTCTCGAAACCTTTAGGCCCTAGATATGGGTCTAGTATGTAATCAGGCACTTGATCAATGCCTAAATAACAGTAAGAAATAACAATTTTCTCAATTTAATAAACAAGGAAAAATGGCACTGAATAATAAACTCATATAGCAAATTTTAATGGTTAAAGGTTATACAGCTTATATTTAAAAAATTAAAGATAATTTTTACCGAATTTACCGACTCTCCAGAGCAGGAGGTTTTCTCCCAATTGAAAACAGATCATTATGATTTTTTGGACAAGAATATCGTATCATTATTCATAAAGGGATCTCACTTCTTGGTAGCGCATTTTACTTTTTAAGACACATAAGAATTTTTCTCTTTAGAAAGATTTACGTCGTTGATGTGCTAAAACGGAAATTTGTTTCTAAGAAAATAATTGTTGTGTTAGAACTAAGAGTTTGGAATTTGTTTTAATGCGTCGAAAAAATATACATGCAACTGCACCATGTTGATTTAAATTCTTTTAAATTCTTTTAAATAAAAAATTAAAGTACGCTACACCTTTTGTCGCTGTATCAAAGAGTATCAAAGTTGTTTCTGGTAAGATAAAATCCAGCGATGGGAAATCTTGATGTTTCACTTATAACTTCTAAACAAAATTATCAAGTTTAAAACAATTGTAGAAGTGAAATGAATAAGTTTATTAACATTCTAATGAAGGTGAATATTTGTAAACCATTAAATAAGAATGTACACTGCCATAAATTTCGAAAGAACTAATGGAGTTGTCCGTGAAAATAAATACTACCAACTATCTATCTGGTTCGAAACGTGTCTTGCAATATTAACAACAATAATAGATTCTTAATGTTACCAATATTTATTGACTATAACAACAATAACCGATTTGATTTATCTTAATATTGTTGAGGATACCAAAATAATAAAATCCAATAATTATAAAATGATTACAGGAAATGTATGAAATGAAGAATGGATTGTTCCAGAATTTTTAAAAACAAAAAGTGACAAAAGTCAATAAAAATTAAACAATGAAATACGACAAGGTCGTTCTTAATTAACAAGTGCACAACGAAGAAGGAAAAACAAAGACAAAATTGAAACTAAATATGCATATCTTGATAGCCTGTACGAGGTGGCGTCTTTTAAATATTATATATTTCGACAGTTTTCAGAGATAATAAACAACTGTAGGTGGCCGAAGAGAATGTACTGGAGGACGGAATCTAAACTATAGTCAAAAAAACAGAATTAAAACTAAACCCAAAGATTATTAATTATCGGGAAAATGATTTCAAACAAATTAAACTTATCGAGTAAATTCAAGTTAAAGCTAAGAAATCAAAGAGAACGAATCATAAAATTGTCATAGGATTATGGTAAACCATTAGATAAAATCAGTTTGATCCGCTCAACAGATATGATAAATTAGTGCCTGGTTCGATGTAAAAGGTCTACTGGACTCTAGTGTGGTAAGCTCTTAATGTTATGTATTGAGACCTTGGAACGGTCTGATTTTGGTGTCCTAGTAAGTGTGTGTACATTGATTCAATAAAACAAATTTGATTTATTTTAATTCTACTTAATTTTGAATTCTAATTTTTATCGATTTTGATGGCGATTTTTTTATAAATTATTATTAATTTAAATTTTTTCAATTTTCACCGCTGATTTCTTTTCAATTGACAATTTATTTTGTAAATTTTATATTTTATTTATTTTTAATTCAATTTGCCGCCATGATGGATATGGACAATTTCTAGAATATTCTATGTTGTTTTAATGATTTTAAAAAAATAATTCCTATTTAATATAATTCTTATGTTATTTCAGGTTAGTTTTTTTCTAATTTAGTTATTAAATTTTTATCTTTTAGTTAACTTCGGTCGATTACTTGGCAGTCATGGTGGATTTCGCTATTTTTATAGAATATTCTAGTTTCTTGTTCATCTCTATTATAACTTTTATCCCTAATTCATTCTCTGATGTTATTTTGTGGAAATTTTTCAAATTTCTATTCCTATCTCTTCTCGTCATTAATTCAAATTTCATTACTTCTGTTATGTATTTATGTTGTGTTTGAGTTGATTTCTTGTAATATTTCTTACTTTTGTCTCATTTTAGTTTACTTTTGTATTTATTATTTTGGTGCTGAGTGAATTATATTTAGTTATTTAACTGATATTTGGACGTGTTTGGGTTTGGCTTGACAGGTGTTATGTCTGCGTGCTATGTTTCGACGTTTTTCACTCACGTTTCAGCTACTTTGGCTCAAAATCAGTTCTAGACGAATACGACTACAGGAACACCAATTCCGCCTGACTCCTCTATAATTGACACACACAATCAGACTACACAATACTAGACAACCTGCCTAATATAAAATGGTCGACCAATTTGAATTTTGTCATTCATGTCTCTACCACGATCAACGAAAAATGAAGAAATCGGCCTCCCATGACGCGACATATTGTGAATACATTTAATCCGATATTTCTTTTGCTACTGACAAGTTAAAGAATATTTGAATAGGCTTAAGTTAAGGACATCATAAAAATAATATGTTTATCTATGATTCTGTTCTTTTTAGAAAAAGAAAGTCTAATGTAAAACAGATGTTTGATATCCGAACTTGAGTTGATGATAGTCAATAATGGTATTAGACGAAAAATTGAGGTTTTAGGTCAAAACCTTCTCACACTTACTTTTAAATGACAAACCATCCGAATCGAACCTTGTCAATACAATCAATGAATTGGCCACAGTGTTACAAATTATGGCTGAAATATCATTGGTCTTAACATTTAATAACTTTATATTTGAAGTTTATATGAATATTCATTATATTGTCATTGTGATTATAACTGTACTATGCTAACTTCTAAATTATGAATACCAAATCGAGAGTAAGGCATGAATGAGCTCTTCTCAGGATTTTGGTATTCTACCATTCTGTTTCTGAAAAGAATTCGTGCCCGAAACGCAGAGTTCGGGAGATAATCATAAAATTAAATAATTTTCTTTAATGAGAGTGACATCGTTAAAGTTGCAGTAAAAATTCCATTACCTGGACAAGTTGGTAGGAAGCTTAAAGTATACTTTCCCGATTAAATTTCATTCAAGATTAAATGAAACGTCGGATTAGGGAATGAGTAGATCATCTAGTATCAATCTTAATGCTTACATAGAAAATATAAATTAGCTTGCATTGATGTGGTGAAGTAGTTTGGAATCAGATAAATAAGATTACAATGAATAATGTCTGTCATGTATGATTGATGTGAGTGCAGTTAAAGGAGAACGTGCGGAAACAGCAAATAAATTGATCATTTATTAATTCAGAGAAATAGAGTAAACGCACAAGGCTGTGCAGGGTCGTCGTAACTCGTCGTGACTAGCAGGGTGTCAATATCGATGTTTGAAATCGCAGTTACCGCATGGAATTGGTAGACCAGAAGACTGTACCCAGTATATCCACATGTATCAACACGGAAGAAGACTTGTCAATGGTCGTTCTAAAGCGGGAATTGGAACTAAACCATGCGTATTTGGCCCGGTCAAGAGCGTTCAGTAGTTCCAGGATACGAAGAGTAACCTACACAGAGTAGAACAAAATATTAGAAAGGGCATTATACCAGACACCGATGGCGAGCGTCGTCATATTGTTGATTAAGAATGAAAAGAGGGTCCCAGAGGGTGTATTGTGCAAAGACCCAAACTACCCCGAAGACTTTCAAGATTTCGGGGTCTCCGGAGACCTTGACAGTATTAAACACATCAGTGTTTAAATGTTCATGGCTAATAAATAATTGTTTTAATTCATTGACCTTAACGGATGTGTGATTATAATGTGAGGAAATAATTGGTTATAAGATAGTTTGTTGATTAACTAGAATGAATGGATGTTTTTACATATACCTTTAAAACTTGGTTTATTATTTATTGGATTGACACAACATAAATTCATTTGTTATTAGCATACACAACTTAACACTAATTTTCTCGATGAATTAATTTAATTAAATGTAAACTAATTTAATAACTAGAACTCAGATGCGACTACAGATCCAAATTCATCTTTTTGACATTTCATGTTTTTTTAGCGATGTGATTAATATAAAGCATCCGAGCAGACCAAGAAGCCGCGCTGTAGATGGTGCAAATTTCCGCGAGAGATTGGAGAAGCTCAAAGCACGACGTAGGACCATAGAAAACACCAGATGCAATGAAAAAAATGTGTAAACTGATTGAGCAACTACAGATACTGGCCGCTCAGCTCCTGGTAGAAATCAGAGTCTTAAAGGTTCGTATTCGCCAGCTGGATAGCAACTTAATCAAAAATAAATATATTAGCACGTCATGACGGATCCCAGATTACCGACAGCACGATCGGAGAAGGAATGCAAACTGGGCAAACTGGGGTGCGTCAGGCGTCATGGGCGTAAAGAGGATTGTATTTTAGGTCATTTTGGTTGAACTACTAACATAAGTAGGTTTCAATCAAGTTAGGCAACGAAAGATGATTGAAGTGCAGCCATAGAAAACAATGTTAAAGAGTATATGCGCAACTTAACTTAATGGTCATTTTGGTGGCGTTGATTGATAAATTATCTATCAGTGATGAAAAAATATATAAGTATGTTTTTTTTCGAGTTGTGTTCGAATTTTGTTACAACTATTTTTTGGATTTTGAATGAACAACGATAATACTTTCCATCGGCAAAATGGAAATCAGAGGTAAAGCCTTAGCACATAGTTTCAATGACAGCTCTCACTTTAAAAGCAATTCATCAATCTGCAGTGCCTTTCCAAGATGGTTACAAGATGAGTAACCTTGGCTACACCGTGGATTGGAGTTGTTTGACTGATACATGTCAGCGAACTTATCTGTAGTTTTATAGTTAGATTTATTACAGCTATTGTTGTAGTTTCACTGAGGCCATGGCAACAAAATTCAATTCTACTATTTGAATTTATGAAAAAAATATGGTATGTAAAGAAATTTTTTTAAAAATTCAGTACTTTTTAAAGCAAGATAACAAGTTCGTAAAATTAATTAACAAAATTTGATTGAATACTTCTATGACAATGATGTAAAATAAAAAAATTGTTTAACCTACGGCTCATTTTGATACATCGAATTATAAATGGTTAATCAAATTTATTTTATTTATGTATTTAACGTTTTGTAAATTAATAAAATACTCAATTCTTTATAAAATTTCAAAAAATATTTTTTGAAATTGAATGCAAAAGCATTTTAGTAAAAATATTTATTTAAATAATAATTTGTTTAAATAATTTACATGTCTTGATTCTATAGTTATCAAATTAATCACTTTAACCAAACTTATAAAAATATTTTATTTTATTATTTAATAATAAGATTTTGAGAATAAATAAGTAGCATTTACCACAAATAATAAATGTCCAAGACCAAAGTGAGATTTAAAAATAGTGCCAGCGAAAAATCGCCCAAAAACAGTGATTCATCTTCAGAGTTAACGAACAGGTTAAGTGAATTTGAATCCGAAAAAGAGCAGTTATTAATATTAGTCCATGAACAAGAAGAGTTTATTAAAAAAATAGCAGAAAATATGTCTCGTGTGTTTTTTGATGACTATCAAACGAAATATAGTGATAGAGAAATTATTGAATTTGGAACCCAAGTATTATTAAGTATACCAGAAAAAGAAATAGATTCATTATTGAAATCAAACAATCTCAAAAATGATGATAAGGAAAATAAATCTGATTTGAAGAGTCATTCTAGTAAATATTGGATTAAACAGAATTAATTAATGTTAAATAATAGATTTTCAAGATAGGGAAAACTTCACATTAGCCATCGATGGAATGTCAGAGAAATTATATGCAAATGTTGTAGACAAGGTGAGTGATATTTTTTATGTTTCAATATTTCCTTAATCATAATGACGATGTCCGAAATTTAATTATTTGATAAAAATTGTCTAGAATATTTGAAATTATATAAATAGAATACTATTTATTTTTAATAATATTTCTGAATTATAATTTTATATTCTGAATTTCTATTATATTAATTATTAATAATTTCATTTTTATTATAAAATTAATTTTGATATTTTTATTCTTACTATTAATTAATTATTATTAATATTAATTATTATGTATTTATTTATTTATTTTTATTATTATATTTTTTATTATTTTTTATTTTTTATTTTATTAATTAAATAATTATTATTAATATTTATGATTATTATTATCAAATTAAGAAATGATAAAACTTTTCTAACTCAAGGTTTAAGATAGTGTCAATCTGTATGAAGATAAGTCTCTTTGTCGTTCTTCTTACAGAAACAATGTTTTGTTGGGCTGAAAGTAGTTTGATAATAAATTCCTAATTCCCAGAACTCTCACAGGTTTATCCCGCATCCTTATCAGGAGTTGTGATTCCTACCTGATGCCCCTTAAAATATTCAGAGCCGTAGCTATGTAAAATGGTGCCCCTGATGCCAAAAGAATCCACAACTCCCATTAATTATGTACTTACACTAATGGAATTGGTCTTGAAGAGTCAAATTAAGAGGCAAAGCTAATCAATGCTTAACCAAACTTATATTATAACGAAAATCAATTAATTATAAATATTTATTATACATGTGTATATACATTAATATTGAAAATTTATTTACTCCGTATTTATTAAACCTAAGTTCAGAGTTTTGATCATTAAGTTCCTATTAAGGTTACTATTATAATATATTTGAAAAGATCAAGTGATCAACTTTTACATTTAACATTGAATTCTAAATAAAAGAAATTAAAGATAAATTAAATTAACGATTATCATCAATTGTCCTTCCTTCTTTCAAACGATTTTCAAGATCTTTCCAGGCCAAGTAGCATTTTCTATGCTCAAAACTGTTTTCATGATCAGCCACCTTCGGATTTAGTCGCCCGTTTGCAAAAACCTTTAGATAGACCAGCAAAACAGTTTTGTTTTAGTTTAACTTTTGAAAACAGTAAACATGAAAGGCAGAATATAAAAATTTAATATGAAAAAAAGAAAGAAAAGCAACAAAAATTTAAATGATCATTTCACAGTTTTGGCGCCCTTCGACTCGGGGCCCGGGGTGGTCGCCCCATTCGCCACCCCCTAGCTACGGCTCTGAAAATATTTGTAAATAATGTACATAATTTAATCATTTTACCATTTTTCCTGAAATCAGTTAAAAAATATATCCAAAACATTTATTTAACATGAATTTTTTAGTTTCTTTTTTTTGTTGATTTTATATTTCTATTAATTTTCTATTTTTATCAACTTATCAGTTTTTTTTCTTTCGGTTAATTTGTGGATTTTTACGTGAGCATTGATGGCCTTTTTTCTTTTTTCTTATTTTTTTTTGTTTTTATATTGTTTTTATTATGTATGGCTTAAACAACAATTTTCTTTTTCGCAATTAAAATGGGATTTTTTTTTCTCCTAATTTCATTTCTCTTCACAATATTTCATCCAATTGATACTTTAAATTATTACTTGATTTTTCACTATATAAATTTGTAAATTAAAAAACAATTTAAACTTTGATCAAACTTTGACATTTAGAGCATTCATTGAATTAGGTAAGAATAAATTTGAAACTGAAAATTTTATTATATCCAACAGTAAAACGATTAAAATGGGTTATACATAACAACTATATATTTTTTATTAATTCTGTTGATGATTTTCAGTTCAGCGATATTGATATTATCGAAATTCCATTTAACAAATTCTGAATTTATTTCAATTAATTCATCTGATTCTATGTTATTAGAATGTCTAAAAATTCTATAAATTGAAAATTCACTCGAGACTTAGCATATGCATATTGAAGATTTCTAGTATTCAAACGTATGTTTAATATCAGTCTGTTCTATTGCCTTAACTTTGTCTATTGAAAAGTTACATTTAGCTAATGGAAAGGCTTCGTTAAAATCATGTAACACATCTAATATCTTATCATTAGTATAGCAATTTGAAGTAGCAATAATATTCTAGAAATTATTAGCAGACTTGAAATTGTTGGTGAAATGATCTTGATATTTTCCATGTCCAGATATTTAATTTTTAACATTCATAATAAAATTAAAATTCTTTATTTTCAATGAAATATTCAAAAAATTAATCACAATTCACTTCAAAAAAAAATAATTCCACTAAATTCAGAAAACACAAAACAATAACTTACACACACACACGTACACATCGCACCAAAGATTTGATTGAATGCACACCCCAAGGGGGAATGCTCCAATTTGTGTAATGTCATAGCTGCCATGTGAGTACTCACTACAATTAAGATTTTTCTTCAGTATTGTATAGCAAATCATCATGGAAAAATACAAAGTTACACCGCATATAGAAATTGTTAAAATTTACACATTACGTAAAGTTTATGATCAACATAGTCGTCTTACTTATTATTCGTAGTTTAATTAAAATATTCGAGTTTGTCGTGTTTGTGATGTTAAAAATCTAACGCATCAAAACGTACACGTACTGAAAATCCAGAACAATAAATTACAAATCGTTCTCAGGAACTTGAACTTTCTTATGGCACTGTGGAATATTCTTCATAAAGATTTGCATTTCCAGGTGTATAAAATTCAGTTAGAACTTAAACCAAATGATCAAGTATTGCGTAAAAATTCGGAGTTTGGACTATTTCATGATAATATTATCTTTAGCGACGAAGCTCATTTTTGGTTAAATGACTTTGTAAATAAACAAAATTTGGAATGAAATAAATTGACATGCTGTTCTTGAAACATCTTTACATCCACAAAAATTAACAGTTTATGGTCTGAATGTGTAATTGGACCGTATTCTTGTTGAAAATGAAAATGTTAATGCAGTTACTGTTAATGGAGAACGCTACAGAAACATGATTACTGATTTTTCTGTTGTGAATTTGATGATTTCGATCTGAAGGACAAGTAGTTTCAACTAAATGGCGCAACATGTAATATATCTCGTGATACAATCAATTTATTGAGAGAAAAGTTCCTTGACCATGTAATCTCAAGAAAGGCTGATGTGAGCTGGTAACCAAAATCATGCGATATAACTCCATTCGACCTTTTTCCTTACTCCAATAAACCATAAACACTCAATAACCTTAAAACCAATATTATCCGTGTAATTGATGATATAAGTCCTCATTCGTGTGAAAAAGTGATCTAAAAATTGATGTTCCAGAATCGGATTTTTAAAAATGTCAAGAGACGATTATTGACAAAATTATTTTTAAATAAAAATGTCAAGGACCAAGATTTAAATCCAAATAATTTCATCAAACATTTTATTTTCGAAACTGATATTAAAGTTCTATACGCTTATAGGACAAATTAGATGTGTTTCCAAATTTATTTGCACCAAGCCATTTTTTTACTTCCACAAAGGTGAGTGTGTTCAAGGGGTTCTGAAGTTTCAGCGTTTACAGGGGTACCTTTGTAATTCCCAATGAAAAACTACTTTAATGGACTTTCAGAAAAAATTCTTTGATCTTTTTTCGATTTTCTTAATCTTCATTTCTTTTCTAAACTATCAATCAATACTACATATTGCCAATTTAATAAATTTGTTTAATAAAAGTGCAAACTTTTATAAAAAATTAACCTCTAAATCTCAGGTGTTGATTAAAATTGGTGTACTATATTATTCTATATGTGGGTTACAGGTAATCTACGTTTTGCCATTTCGTTCTGTTTCCAGCGTAATACAAGGTTACTGTACCACTCGATACACGTTCAGCAATCAACGTTGGAAATGTATCGAATGGGTCAGCGAAAAGTCAGCCTACCCTAGTACACTATAATCGGCAAGCACTTTGGCGGGCATATGGAAAATAATGATTGTTGTCAAATGAAAAGTCTCCTGTGCACACAAACTTAGATTAGTTTGGGCGTGTCGGCTGCTCATCATGTCAACCCGCCGGTCTGCCGTCAGTTCTTTCCTACTTAGTAGATAATGGGTTTGTAGCATGACCGTCCGGTGTACCCCTTCACTCTATAGTTTATCACCTGCTTGTAAATAAAGGGTCATTCCCCCAGTAAAACAATAAACCCAATCTTCCTTTTTCTGCAATGTTCTTTTATCTTTTGTGTAATATGCGCTCTACATGAATCCCAAACTTTGCATTTCCCCGTTGAAGCATCAATTAAAGGAAATATTGTATCGATCCAAGAAATGATCACGTTTTGATCTACCAACGCCCTTTCTTGTGTCATGTATAAAATAGGACCACTTTGTCGTGAAATCCCGGTATTTGCTTTTGATTCACGAATAACAAAAGGCGGCGTATTTCTACCATCACCCCTATGGTAATTCTCATCGATGAAAATCCAATACTTCTCATAACAACATGTCTTCTACCTTGAAGATCAACAGTTTGGGTTTTAATATCTTCAAAGTAAACTGCGGTTTCATCCATCAAAACAGTTTTAGAAATATTTATATGTTGAATTCAATGCCGAATGATGCTATGACGTTTGATCCCACAAATTTTTTTAAATATATTTAAAATTTGAAAAACCAATATTTGCGGAAAATTAAGAATTTAAAAGCAAATTTATAACCATTTTTCTCTTAATATATAATTCTTTAAGAATTATTAAATCTTAAAATTAATTATTAAACTCAAATGTTTTATTTAATGAAAATTTTTACATTATTTATTTTATTTTTGTCGTGTTAACAAAAAATAGTTAATTTTCAAAACAAACAGTTTTTTTTAAACTATGAACGAATTCTTAGTAATGAAGCCAACTACAGGAATAACAAAAAAAGATGCAGGATTCATTAATTCATAAAAATTTTGTTATTTGGAGACATAAAGTTTAGAAAGATTCATTTTGACCAGTCTATAATCGTCGTCGTCCACACGGGCCACAGGAAGTATATCAATGAGCGGCATAGCACAACTGCCACTTCCTGTTGATCGCATTAGTTTAATAACTTGTTGCTCAAGGTGGCGTGAACCAAAAAGACATTAATAATAATATAGGTTATTTGATGCTGAGAGTGATTTCGCTTTGGAATAAGGTCAAAAAAGCCAAAAATCCCTCCAAAAATATATTAACCATTACAATAAAGACGTCTTACTATGATTCAATAAGATACAAAGGTATTAGCATAAGTAAGTTTTTGTGACTGAAATGCGTCGGTATATATATCTTAATTTTGGTGTGTGAGTATGTGTACATACATTGATTCAGTTAAACAAATTTGAATTATTTGAATTCTACTTAAATTTGAATTTTAATTTTTATCAATTTTGATGGCAATTTTTTATAAATTATGATTAATTTTATTTTGTAAATTTTATATTTTATTTATTTTTAATTAACTTTGCCGCCATGATGGATATGAGCATTTTCTAGAATAGTCTATGTTTTATGTTTTTTTAATTCTCATTTCTTTTAATTCTTGTTATTTCATGGTAGTTTCTTGTTAATTTAGTTCACAAATCTTTATCTTTTAGTTAATTTTAACTAGTTACTTGGCGGTCGTCATGGATATCATTCAAGATATTAATTCATTTAAATATGAATCATTAAAGTTCTTCCTTCAAGTTAATAAGAATGTTTTAATAAAATCTAGTAAATAATTTTAGATTGAATGAATTAATTTTAAAAGTTACTTATAAGTAAAGTTATCGCACGTATACTCAATTTGATTGACTGATTGCTCAAATTATTTAGAAAATTCAACAAGGAGTCCTCAATCTACATTAAAAATATCTAAATAGTTATCGTTAAATTCCAAAGAAACTGATATAAGCCAACTAATGATAACATTGAATAAACCAGTTCTCTAAATAAATTACTCTAAATGACAATATTCTACTATTTGTTATATCCAAGCGAATGATTGATTCCCTCCTAAAATCTTCTAAAAAGCATCAAATTTTTCTAAAATATCTATTCATCTTTAAAGATTGGTATTTTAGCGATAAATGTCCCTAAAAGATCATATATTTCCCTCTTAATAGCAAACCAATAAGATTCATTAAGATCCCTTTAAATAACTATATGTCTCTATTCTACCCTGCTTTACCTTTGATCTTAATTCGTATTATCTAAATATCAAAATATCACACTATAAAACATCTTAAATCAAGTAAATTAAATTAGAATTAGGTTCAATACAACCTGTTATTATTAAAATTAATTAAATCTTTGTTCTAAAGGTAAATTTCTCGAAACAAAACGACTTAAAGATTTCATATTACTGTAAAATTCAACTTTAATCGACTAGATTCCATTGAAAGATTAAATTTATTTATTCGATAAAATCTATATTCCTTTAAATGATAAATATCTTACTCTTAACTGATATTCAACTGATTTAATCTCCAGAAATTTAATTAAATCACATGATAAATTTCCTTTAATAAAGATCAGTTTTCTTTAGTTGTTGTCGATTCAATATTCAGTTTTTAAGTCAATTTTTCTCAACTTTTGTCATTGTTCGCCTATAGCATCTTAAATAAAGATAAAATAATTGAAGATTTAAAATATTTTCTTGTAAAATTATAAAACTTTACTCTAAAAATTACTCTAAATGAACACCCAATTGGTCATTAATCCTATTCGACGTAATAAAATCAAGTATAATCAATAGACAATTAATAAAACTTTGTTCTAAAAAGGTAACCAGATATATAAAATTAACCTTAATTTACTGTGCATTAAATTAACAATCGTCATAACCTAATAAACATCTAAAAAGATATAATTTCACACACGAACTATTAATGAATGATTGCTAAATACTGACTATTTCCCCTAAGCTATTGTAATTTCCCTTAAAACACTTATATTTTATCAATAAAGACTTTCTAAAAGAGTATAATTCTACCCTTTTAAACATCAATAATATCTAACCGACTATATCATTCTTAAAATTTCATACATTCCAATTTTAACCGATCCATCGTCAAATCGCTATATTTCTACCTCTTTAAACATCAATACCCGGCTGACTATATCCCGTAATTCCCCTAAAGATTCCCCATTTGAAATCGTATATCCATCTTTAATATTTCAATTCAGTCGATTAAATCTTAAAACCGATAGAAAATGTGAAAAATCAAAACATAAATTTTGTCTAACTATCTGTTACCGACACTCAACATTCTTCCATTGAAATAATTTAGTAGCTAAATCTTTGTAACATCCCTCTAAAAGATCAAAATTCACTAAAGTCGATATTTTCTACAAATCAACAAATATTTCACTCAATTTAATATAAAATATCTAACTAGAGATTATATTTTTCATTGATTGATCATAATTCTTCATCAATTCCCTCTATGATTTTTAAGTAATATTATCTATATATCTTTCAAACTAAATCACAAATTTCAGTATATCCTACAATAATTTCCCATTATCATGTTCTTGATAAAATTAACAGGTTTCTTAGTTTAAGTTTTTCAATATTTTAAAGTTCATCAATGTGTAAACTGACTAAGGAGCAATTAAAAGGTTTATGGAAATATTATTAGGATATCTAGTTATTGAAAAATCATTTTGTCAAATTCAATATTACAAAGTCATTGCTGTCATCAAAATTAAATAATTTATCCTATCACTTGATTATTGTAATTATTATCATTAAAAATAATTTTTATTCAAAAAATTTAAAAACTAATCAATAAAAATACGACAAATTTTCAAGAAATTAATTAAATTTATCTTAATATCATCAATATTCTTTCAATCAACATAACATTCGAAAAATAATATAAATTCATTTGAATATTTCCTAAAAACCAGCTAGGATCAACTTCAAAAACATACAAATGAATTTAATTGCCCTAGACACCCCAATTTACCTAAATAATCACTCAAATAAAAGCATTAAAATTTTAGATAACTTCAAATTTATCATTAATTTTTTTTTAATTATATAAATCAGACAATTTCTGAGTTATCATCAAGAACTTTGATAAAATAAAAATTATTATAAAATGGTAAGAATTATCATTATAGCGTAAAGTGGAAGAATTATTCTTTAAACAAAAGGAAATGAAGATAAAGAAAGAAAACATTGATAAAAGGAACAATCAAAATATTATGCTCAGGTGATAAGAATCTTCATTGAAGTGACGAAATAGAAGCAGAATTATTCATTGAAAAAGGAAATAGAGATTACTCTATGAAAAAAGGATAAATTAAAAATGAAATTAATAAACTCAAAATGTGAAAGTCTTCATTGAGATAAGTAGTAGAATTATTCATTAATGGATTATGGTGCTATGGGAGATATAATTGATAAATGAAAAGGAAAAGGAAAAGTACACTGAGAAGTGTTTTTGATGAGATGAAGGTGGATAAGAGTAGAAATATATTAACCCAAATGTTGCCACCGTCCTTTTAAAAGAACGCTCCTTATATATTACTAAATATAAATATAAATACTAAATATAAAACTTACTACACTGCAGTTGATTTTGCCATTGTCCTTTTAAAAGAACACCATTTTGTGACAAAAGCGTAAATCATAAAAAAAAATTCAAAGTAAAATAACTTTATTTAGCTACTTTAAATAAGATTTTACTAATTTTATGTTTTTTTTGAATAAAATAGTTTTGGCAACATCTGGGTTAAGTATTAATTACATTTATTTAAAAAATATCAATTGCATAAACATATTTAGTAAATTTGATCAATTTTAAAAGCTTAAAATTTAACTTAATCCCTTGAAAACTTAATTTAATCTCCTTAATACTTAATTTGATTTTCGAAAATTTTTATTTAATTCTTTTAAAGTAAACAAGAATTCTTACTTCTGTTGTGTGTTAATTTGGTTTTCGTGTTATACTTCTTGCCTTTGTTTCATGTTTACTTTACTTTTGTTTTTATCATTTTGATGTTGTGTAAATTCTTGTAATTGTGATTATTTGTGGTTTCGACGTGTTTTTAGTTTAACTTTACTTACTGTTGTGTCTGCGTATAAAACAATCAATTCAGGAATTCTATAACCAATGTTGAGAATTTTGAAGTACTTCTGAATGGAGGGAGACGAAAAATTTGGAAATCACTACGGAGAAATTTTTATTCTGTCCCCTAAATCTGAATTTATTTGAAATATTTCTTGAAAAAATATCAATTCGTTTCGAGTTCCCCAATATCAAAAAAATTTCCGTGAAACGTAAATAAAAACCATTGAATTTTTTGGTTCAAAATACTAAGATAAAAATAGCTGAAAAATAGATTAAATTGTGGAAAATAAGTGTGACTTAAAAATAGTAAAAATAAATAGCCAATTAACTTTTTTTTTAAACGCCTTCACCCGAGCAGTATGCGGTGGATATTGCGCAGTCTTTTTATGTGAGATTTTCCTTGCAATCTTAGTTTCCTAAAACTTTATAGTTGAAGAATTTAAGCGCTTTTCAGTCATTTTAGTCCGAAATTTGTATATGCTATTTAGGATATATTGGAAATTTCTCATAAAATGCAGTAGGCACAAAAGTTTTAAGTTACCTCGACTAAAGCAGCTCTTAGGTTTTACGGCTCAAGCTTCAATGGTTCCATGGTACGATTATAGTTGAGGCCGAAGCCATTAATTCCGTGAAATTCGCTTCCAAAACTCGTACGATTTCTATTTAAAAAAAATCCTGTCAAATTATTAATTTTATTGGAGAAAATTGAGAAAGTAAAATCTAAAATCTAATGAATTAGAAATCAAATTTTTCACTGTGACATTGAATTTATGAAAATCCTCCTTTTGAAAGACAAAAGCTTTTGTGATTTTTTTCCGGTTTCTTCAAAGACTAAAATCTGAAATGGGTTTTCTAACCTCTTTTTTAATTGTCAATCACAAGATGTAATAATAAATTTCAATATTCACCTGCCGCCAGTCGACATTCGATTGTCTTTGCCATTGGTTGCCATTGACTATTGATTTCAAATTGGCCAATGAAAATCAATCTAATAAATTCCATTCTATTTTTTGCAATGATTTTTCTCGAGGTTTCCTTTTTAATTTTCTGTTTTGGTTAGGCAGGAAGAAATATATAAATTTATTTTTTTGAATTGAATCTCTGTGTTGAGAAAAACGAAATAAATCTCAGTTGACGCGCGATTTACATTTATTGAGGTGATTTTAGAGAATTGTAGATGAGTGTGCGCTGCTAAACTTGACAGAATTATTTAGCCATTGCCCGCTTTGATGCTGGTTTGATGCTGATGCCAATCGATCTTTTCTATTGATTAATTTATTTTTTGTTTACGAATTTCAGAATTAGATTTACTCTATTATTTTTATTGTCAAGGGAAATTTCTTTTTTTAATCTTACTGATGTAGGAAAAGTTAATTAACCGCTGCTATTGGTATTATCAATTCCAGTTGCTTTGCTTGTCTCTCCCTTTGATATTTTAATTTGCTTTATTCCATAATTTGTGGTTTGTTTTAACTGGTTTTCAAATTAAATTTTTCACAATTTTATACTTTGTAAAACGTTCCATGAACAATCTTAGAACGTTTTACAAATTATAAAATTAGTAGATATGCGTTAAATGCAAAGCACTGTGCGTAACCCACTTTTTACCTTACAATTTTTTGTGTACCTTTTAAAAATCCCTTTCGAAAATATCCAATTTAGAAGACATTTTTTAAAATTAACATTTGTCGTAAATATAAAGATGGCATCCTTTTTTGTATTTTAATTTAAAATATAAGTAATTTACAATGCAAAAGAAAAAAATTCCAAATATTGAAGTTACAAATTATATACCAGGGGTACTCACGCATGAGGTCCTCAAAAGCCAAATACAGGTTTCCCCGTATTACAAAGACTAAATTATAACACTAAAAAATCAGATCTCAATGGGAGTCACACAATAACTTTCAAAGAGCCGCACTTGCCCACCCTTGTTATATACAGTGACCAAAAAAATTATGGAATCATGAGATAGACATTTGTTTCTTCTTTTATCATTTTATTCTGCGAATGCCATGAATTTTCCCGTAAGTGCTTCTTGGTACAGTATTTAAAATATTCAGCGGGGTCATAAATCGTCAATCATTTAGTTAAATCTTCTGAGAACTATTCAATCGAACATGAAGCATAGAGAGATAGAATAGATACTTTTTGTGTGATTCAATTCAGGAATGAATTTAGGCTTAATTAATATCACATTATCTGTACTGTTTTTATTACCATCAGAATTCTTTATTCGATTGTTTTTAGACACGAATTTTGGGCTGATGTCTGTTCTACATTTACACATTTTAAAATTTGAACATAGATTCATCGTATTTATGGAGTTGAGATTTTGAACTTTCTGAATGTTTTTCATAAATTTTACGTGGAGACAACCACCTTTGATAGTCATCTACCGTGCATTCATAAATAACAACAGAATACTTATGTATTTTATGCTTTTGAAATCCCCCATAAATTTGAAAATTAATATATATTTTTGTGCATTATCATTTTGAAATATAATTTCTCATTCCATCTTTTCAAAGCATTCTGTTTCCATTTCAGACTTTTCGTCACTTTCATTAGTAGATTCAAATTTGTAAAACATTACGATTAATACAAATAACTAAAGACCGAAATTCGAGATTCTCAACTTTAGTGGTTCCTACA
Organism: Schmidtea polychroa; assembly: GCA_959609185.1. Classification (NCBI taxonomy): domain Eukaryota; kingdom Metazoa; phylum Platyhelminthes; order Tricladida; family Dugesiidae; genus Schmidtea; species Schmidtea polychroa. The sequence continues at coordinate 55,025 of CAUHTR010007888.1, forward strand.
TATGTCTAATAAATATGAAATAAACAGAAAATGTTTGTTTTTAATATTTATTTATAACGAAAATATTTACCAAATTTCTGATACTTCTGCTCACCAATTCGTTTCTACAAATTTCAATATCAACAACTCGATACACCTAATTCCGAAATTTAGTAACTTCTATAATCTAAAAAAATCAATAAATTTATAGTATAGGAACACACAAACTTGCCTGTGTGTAGAAATTTACTGTTCCGAAATTTAATAACTTTAGTATAGGATTTGTGAAGATGAGAGAAAAATAATTGAACATACCAACACAAAACACATAATGAAAAATGCATGCAAATTTATAATAGCATTTTTTGTTCCGAAATAAATAACCATTAACATATTGTTAACATATTGTTAAAATATAATTATTTTGAAATTATTAAAAAATTATGCAGGAAAATACTTTTAATTTAGAATCCGACAGCTCTACCTTGAGCTTCAGAGAAAAAGAAGAAAATACATCGTAAAATTCAATTATAAAATAATTTAGAATATGAACTCTTTATCAGAATATGAACTCTTTATTATAAATGCTGACTAACAGTAATATTTAAGAACTTGAATAATGATCTTAAAATGATTATGAATAATGATTATATTAAATCAAAATTCAAGTATTAAAGTTACTTGAAATTAAAAAAATTACCTGAAAACCATATTTAGGAAATTGAATAAATGAAATTGAATAATTTTTCGACTTTTTTGTAGTGTCCGTTGATATTTAAGTCTGATATGGATTTACCTTTTTATACTACGGTTTTAATTTTGGGCAACTAATAATGATTTTACACCATTATTTATAAAAAATTTCCATACATTTGTTATTATAATAATTAAATTAATTTCATTTTAAGGGTCACTAAATTATTATTATCCACTTATAATTTATATTTTACAATCTACTCTAAAATTGTTATATTATTGAATTATTGTTTCTGGTGATTGGATTTTCATCTATTAGAATGCTGTCTGCACTAGATAAGATGAGTAGAAACAAGCATTTTGGTTGTAAGTGTGAGAAAAGTTGGAAAATATTGATGTGTTAAATATCAATAAATAGGAAATTTCACATATCATTTTTTTCGTTAGTAAAAGTTTGTCCAAAAAAAAAGTTTTGTCCAAATTGTCCCATCAGTTTTCTCATGAATGCCTTAGTTCCAGATCTAGCAATTGTTCTGAATTTGTTGATCAAATCTGCCTTTGTCATTCCGATATCAATAATATTTAAAGTTCTAGCATCTTTATCGGAAATAATTTTTCAATCATTAACTCTTTGGGGGTATCCAAAAAAACTTCAATAGACATCACGCAAAAGGATTTCTTTGTTGGAATAGAAAGAATCGTTAATAATGCTCTACAGTTGGGTGATTTCTGCTTGAAATGTAAGTGTCTCAGAGTCTTCATTTCGATATGTAATGCTTAACGCATCGTGCGATTTTTGCTAAGTTGTCAGTTCTATCAAAAGTTGTATATTGCATGGCACCTGATCTACTTTTATAAGTTAAAATACCATGAATTGCTTTGAACGAATTTACAACTCGTGCATGTTAATTAATTAATGGTTAATCAAATGGTTAAGTCGTCATTTTTACTAAATATATTTCATAAGTGTTATACTTGGTATCCCAATAGAAATTTCACATTTGTCATAAATTATACATAATAAATAGGTTTATCATTCCTCCCGTATATGTGCCGCATATTGTCTCATATTTTAAATACTATCCATTTTTTACATTTATTACAGTCGTTCAGTTATGATTATTATTATATTTATAATAAAGGTAAATCATAACATTCATAATGAATAAATTTGCGTACCTTTTTTACTGAATTTCAACAGTTTGAATACATTAAACAACGATGTTTATAGCAAAATTAATTGGGAAATAATTATTATGATATTGCATTGAAACATTTGAAATCCGTCAATTGAACACTTTCTGTGTTATTATTTATTCTTCACTTGTTAAATTAAAAACTCCATCTCACGTTGTCTTTTCAAAAAATGTTCTGCCCAGTTATAAATAGTATTCATAATATTTTAGTTGCTAGGTAATTGGTAAATTTTAGTTGAAAATGTTAATAAATATCATTACGGGAGTAATATAATTTGATTGGGAAAATAATTAATTTAAATATATAAGAATATGTATTGAAGCTCTTTATAATTTATAATATGTCTTCTAATATTTAAATGAATTATGGAACTTTTTGAGCGCTTTTGACGAATATATTTGCTTTGTATAAATTCGGATAAATATATTTACTGAATATAACATATCAGTTTTTTTGCATACTTCATTTGTATAGGCTAATAGTACACCAAAGAGCATAAATTATGCGAGATAAGGATACATATTTAAAGGTAGATGTTAAGTTAAAATTTATATTTTTTATAGTTTTTATTAATATTTTTTATTTTTTAATGTTCAAAATCTTTTTATTAAAATTAAATTTCCGTATTTATTATGAATTTCATTAATTTTCACAAATGGTATGATTTATTAAATTTTTGATTTGATACAAATTTTTAAAGCTCTTAAATTTCTTTCATTTACAAATATTTTTAGGAACATTATTTTTTATGTAATTGTAGTAATTTTCTGCCAGTTCCGTGACTTCGATCAATATTTTTAATCATTTTCTGAATCTCTAAAACTAATTAACTAAAATAAATTATGTGTTTTGTTGTTTTTCTGCATTTTCCATATTATCCGATTATCAATCATCATTTTCCAAATTTCTAAAAAGTTTTAAATTGGAAATGTTTTTAAAAATTTATAATTTACACTTTCCCTCTTTGCTTTTATATTTCTCATGGAAATATATAATGTGATTAAGCGCTTGAAAAATCTTAAAATTGCATATTTTTATAATTAAAAGTACCCGTAATACCCGTACCACTCATTTTTTTTCTAAGTATTTTTTATTATAGTGTTGTGTGTATTGCATGAGTGCTTGTATTTTATTTTTCTAAAAATTAATTTTTCTTTTTCCTCTTGTAAATACCCTTAATTTAAGCCAATAATTTTTATCCCTATTTCGAGTAGATGTGTATAATTTTTTTTTGTATATAAATTAGTTATATCTTTTACTAAACCTTAATTTATGACTAAGCGTATCATAATTTATGCCCCTTCGTGTAAAATCAATGAACCAGTCAGTGACTGAAGTGCTTTGTTCAAATGGTTAATAATTAATGCTAATTATTTCGTATATAATTATATATATGTGGGTGTGTTATTGTATGCTTAAAATGTATTAATGGGATGTTTTTTAATTATACATTGCCTAACTGTCAACTGAAATTTTAAACCATTATTGTCACTCAACTAACGAACAAATAGAAAGGCAACTCCGTACGTACGTACGTACTGGGATTTTATTTAAAAGTAAATTTCATAAAAATATGATTGAATTGCTTTCAGAATTAAAATTTATGTTGAACTTAACCTTCAAAAATTAATTAATTAAAATTCTGCGTAAATAGTTTTTGGTGAATATATATATATATACATTTCGGTACAATATATTTCGGTAGTGTTGAATCATCTCAACTAACCTTTTGTTATCTTTTTTATTCCCATAATTGACTGAGATATTTCAGAAAAAATTGTTTGGTTTTTGTCGATAAAAATTCTTCCATTCCGTTTATCAGTTACTAATGGGATAATTACAAAAATATTATTTATAGCGGGCTACTTTGTTAAAATTAGATTGGAGAAATTCATTTCTCCTATGATTTTCTCTGTTAACAATAAGTTATAAATAAATATTTACTCAGAAACTTCCTGGACAGAGTTCAATTCGAGTTCTGAAACACGACATGTTGACTCATATATGCCAAGTGTTGGATGTTGAAAAAAAATCGGGTAATTTTATCTACTTACAATTGTTAGTAGTAAATAATCATAGAAAATATATATATAAAATTATGTTGATAATCTAATGTTAGGTGCTGATTGGAGATGCTTAGCCTTGCGAACTGGTATTGATGATACATTTATCAGAGAAATGACCAATGAGTCTTGTTCACCTACATTGCAATTATTAAAAAACTTATCCAATGACCCATTGTTTTCTGTGAGGTTACTTCACAGGCATTTTATTTCTCCACAAATGAAGCAATTCGAGCTGGCTCGAGTCCTTGAAAGTCATTTTGATTTATAATTGTAATAATTGGATTTTTTTTTTAATTATCTGTTGTCATGCAAATTTATAGCATTTTATCTGTTATTTTCATCTCCAATACTTTAGCTTTACATTTATTTCGTGTACTTTATTTCCAATAAATTTTATTCTAAAAAAACTACAAGAATTGATTGATTGGCTACAATCGACTAGTCACTCATCGACCAGCACACACTCATAATTGCGGCTTCCACTCACGATTGAGGCACACCGGTATACACACACACACACACGAACGTTTATTGTTATTATCGAGCGAGCTCGTTAATCATTATAAGCCATTGCAGTGACGCATTGTAAATTGTCCAGACATTCACTCGTCTTGTGACCAAATACACCTGATTATTTGTCTCAAAATTTAATCAGATTTCAATGGTAAATCTGGTGAACAGATTAATTCTATTTCAGGCGACCACCTTAGCGGTAATGATAATAAAAAAAATTAGAAAATAATGCGAATAACATGGTATCAAATCTAGAACCGGCAGGTCTGTGAATGAATGCTGTGCATTGAATGTATGAGAAAATTTAGATAATTACTCACATCTGGTGTCATGCTCAGATCTAATATTTATTATAGATATTGAATGTTATCGTTTGGAATTTATGAGATATAGCTGTTGATTTCTGGGAATATTTGTTTTTTGAAAAATATTTTTTTAATTAATATTGGAAGTTACAAAATTAATTAATATTAATTGATTCAATTAATAAATTTTGTGAAAGTAGCGATTAATTGGGGGATAATCAATAATTTTGAATTAATTGTGGCTTCCAAGAGTTGAAATAGAGAAATTTCAAATTAATTAAAATCTTTATAAACAGTCTCCTAGGCCGATTTCCATGTAAAATTATTTTGCTTTTTATCAAATGTTAAAACCATAATTAAATTTATCTTTAAAACATTTTGGAAACGATTAAAACAAAGCTACAAGTATCCTGAGAACAGGGTTACCGCATTGTTTTGAGAATCCCGACTTAACAATATTATTTATTAGATGGGGCCTCCTGATTTTTTTCTTCCTAAAAATACTAGTATTTTTATAAGGGTAAAATCTTGTAAGGGTCCTCTAACTCAAAATAAGTCAAATACAGACACACGCTATATAATTTTAATAAATAGCCTTACTCAAAGTAATCAAATATACACACTATATAGGTTCAATAAATGGTCAAAGTAAGTCAAATAAAAAATATATATCAGGGTTGAAAACTAACGGTATGCGTGCATTAGTGTAATGGGCAATAAATAAGGGATAGAAATTTTTAAAAAAAGTTATGTAGGTTAAATGGAATTTAAATAGACGGAGATGATTATTGAGAGTTCCTGACACAGTACTTCGGTGATCAGTGGTTCATTTCAAATGGTTTTTCTCAGGATACCCGAATGTTTATTATGATGATCCAAGGGTATTGCAGAAGTCATTTTGAAGAGTTTTATCAATGGCAAACTCAAAATTTATATAACCGCATGCGCAGATATATTCTTAATCAACATGTATTTGTTAAACAAATGTGTGTGCAAGTTTTTACTTATAAACAAGAACTATAAACTTAATATAAATTGAAAATGTTATTAATAGATTTAATAATCAGTTCAATATTTTAAATATATTGTAAGAAAGTAATTGGAAACAAAACAATTGTTATATCTTTTCAAGGACGAAATGAAACCATGATACTGATGTGCTTCTGGATCTTTTGGGTATAGTAGATAGACCGCAATAGTTGAAAACTTCTTTAGTAAGACTATCAGAAAGAATGTAAAATTTAGAAATCAGATTTGAATCTTTTTCTTTGGTTAAAGTTCGTACGAAAATTTAAGATATTCAGTATTTCAATAAAACCCTTGATAATATCAAAACTTATTTAAAAAATTCAATACTTGCAATAAATGCAATTATAAAAATCAATGGCAAATCAAATTCCATAAATCAACATTCCATGAAAACATATTCAAATAAATCAAAATAATAATTTCGAAAAATCAATCATCAGCCCATATAACTGAAATTAGAATCCTCGAATTCTGCAAACAAATCATTAATATTTAAATTTCCACTATTTATTTTGAAATATTTTATAATTTAAATAAAACTATTAATGTGATTTTTGTTTTTTGATTAATAAAGACATGTGCAATACCAGAACATGATTAATGTTGGGCTGGAAGTATAAAATTAAAACAACAATCAATCACGAAAATTCCTTTTTAATAAATTAGTTGAAAATAAATCCTGTACTAAGTAAAATTGAGTGAATCAGCCAAGTGTAGGGTTAGTAATAAAAGAGGAGAAAACTAATAAAATAAGAAAACAATTAAAACAAAATCACCGAAATTATGAGCAAGAGCAAATAAACCACAAATAGGAAAACACACCCAACCATAAATAACAAGCAAAAGAAAATAATTAACTAGAATAAAAATAAACACCAGGAGATTAAAATATAAACAAGAAAATAAAAAATAACCATGAAAAACAATAAATAAGAACAAAGGAAAAGTAAAACAGCAAATTACAAGCAGAATTGCCAACAGAAATTAACAAAAATAAGGAAAATTTATAAATTGAATTACTTAATGAATTAACAAAAGAAAACATAAATAACGTAAGAAAAACAGTTTAAAACAGCACAAAAATAAGAAAAATTTTAAAATACACACTAACTAAGTCCTGATTGGACGAAAATTTCTATATAAGAGAGACACTTGGTTGATTCACTCAACTTTTAAAATTCTTAAACAGGTAAAATTTGATGTTTATAAACTACAACTTTAAAAATTCTTAAACAGTGACGATCCATCATCGTTAAAATATCTTATATCGGGAAAATTAATCATCATAACTTCAAGGAATAACAACTCCGAAAATAGAGAAGATAAACTGCTATAAATTTTAACTCCGAGAGAACTTACAGCCCACCAAACCCAGTGCGATTTTCAATTTAGCGAAACCTTCAAACAGAAGAAAGTAAAATTTTAGATTTTATTTTTATTGTATCATATCTAACAACTAATTTTGTAATTGTTATAGAGGAAAATATTATATAAAATTTATCAACATTATGATTTCTCTCTTCATAATAATAGCATGTCAACACTAGTAGATTCTCCTAGTAATTTTAGACGTCTATCATGTATGAATATAAACATTATTTTCCAAGATAGAATCACAATATAAACATTCCCCAGGTTGTTTACCAGATTTGGCAGTAGAACGAAAAATACGAATTAAGATGAGTTATGTAATAAACAGTTCGTACATTTAATGATGATTATTATTAAGACGCAATTAATGAAAATCGGGGAAATAAAACATATAATTTTATTTTGTAAAAATTGCGTATAATGGGTAAAGATTAAAGGGATTTCATATGTCACCGTGAATCGTGGTAAACCAGCGAAATATCAATCGTTTGTGCCTCATATAAAATAATCTTGAGTTGTTTCTTGAATTTATCGATTAATAAATTATAACATAATTTTTGTAAATCTCCCATGATCTTGATCAAATCCTACCCTTGATAACATAAATGAAATCCGTACACACCCAATTAACAAGATGGGGTTGAGTAAAATCACTGAATCTACACGTAACTTTCAGAAGAGATCGAGTGAGTAACGCGGGTAGTATTTGATTTTTGAAAACCATCAATGAAGTTATTCGTAATCATAGTATTTGAATTTAGTAATGTCGGAACCAAATTTGCCTCAGCGCGGCCCGAAACCTTGTTTTCGTGCGCCGACAAGAACGCTGACCTCAGAAAACTGCAGGAACACATAGGGGTTCTGAAAAAACGAATTTAGACGTTAGAACACACGTGGTTCTCCCCGCCACAGATGAAGGAGGAAAAAATGAGAGTCCTGAGGCTAGAACATTGCCGGGACAGCCTCCTAGAAGAGAATTGTTGTCAACGACTGACAATTAAAGCACAATCAGAGACACTACACCAAGTATACTCAGAATAGGAGTTGAGACGACGGGTAAGAGAATACCCGATAAAAGATGGAACAAATGTTTTCCCGCTACACCATCGAGCTGACGAATTGAATGCCTCTTCCTCATCGAATTGTATTGGGCATGGACCAGAATTACCGCCTACTATCGCGCCGGTTCTAAATGGGACATTCGGTAGTCATCTTTCTTCTGAACCGGTAGCCAACGGGTCGGCTCACATTCCTCCGACGAGTAAATCAGAAGAATCGGCAAAAATCAATCCGAAGAAATGAAAACGCCCGTCTCGCGCCGAACGAAATCAGAAGCGGCGAAATGAGATTGCGGCCTTAGAGGCCTCGTTGTTTGCCGCCAATAAAGAACCGACTGTGCAGCCAACGGCATACCGAGTAGTTTCCTCTACTGTATCTGCTTTCCCAGAAGATCCATGGTTACAGGTGGACATCGATGCCTTGTTAACCAAAGGAGAAATGCAATAACGAGCCAAAGTCGCGAGGAAAAACCTACCACTGTCTGTGTTCGTCCTAGTTTCTATTTTAATCGTCGATTAATTTGGCTTTGTTGTAATCATCAATGACTCACTAATCTAAAAATTTTGAAATTGCTAATTACTTCATCAATTTTAATTTTTTATAAGAATTTCAAAGAAATTAATTTCTCTATTTAATGGGACGGATGTAGTCAAATTTTTAAAATTTCATTTTTAGTACACCACTTTTGAATTTTTACATCATTTTAAATAACTATAAATATTTTCACGCATACTATCAGTTTTTCTACCCCGATATATATATATATATATATATATATATATATATATATATATATATATATATATTCTTATTTGACCTACATATTTTTTTTAATATTTAAAGGGTCAATTAAAATTAAAGGGTCATTTAAAGTAGATGGATTGGGCACCACTAGCACAGCCCCCCAGTAAGAAAATTTTTTTAATTTTTTTTCAAGGTCAAATTTTAAATAAAGACATATGACTCATCAAATGCATTGAAATAAAGACCATGACTCATCCTATGACTCGTCAAGGTCAATTTTTCAAGGTCATATAAACAAAGACCACGACTCATTACGGTCATTTCAAGGTCATTCTCAAGGTCATATGACTCATAGTGATGACTCATCAAGGTCATATTACTATTTTGTTATTATTTTTCAAAAATATTATTAAGTGTGCTAGCGGTCCCCTACTATTTGGCATGCCAAAGGTTATTGTTCCCATCAATATATTTCATCGTTCGATAGCTTATTTTGAAGCTTGGTGCAAGACCTTTCAAATGAGCTATAGAGGTTATCATCATCATTATTATTGGTGAAGGTATTAACATTTTCCCAAGACCATTTTCAAGGTCATTTGACTATTTTATTATTATTTTTTAAAATATTATTTTTTTCAAGGTCAAATTTTTTTCAAGGTCAATTTTTTTTCAAGATCAAATTTTTTCAAGGTCAAATATTAAAATTAAAATTTACAGAGTTCCCGGCAACAAAAATTATTGAAGATCAATGCAATACCTTTCGAATGAGCCATATATCTTATTATTATCATTATTATTTCTAAAGATAAAATGATGATTTCTTGGTAGCAGCATTTATTTTAAATATAAAACAATAAAATGATAATTTAAGCCTTTTGCTGCAAATAATGTATTTAATGAAATAATTTTCGACTATAAGATAGTCCTTGTCAATTACCTGGAATTTAGCAATGTTCTTCCCCAAAATACCTTTCAATCTTTCTTTTATTTCCTTTCTCTTAATTCTCATTGGTTGTAAATATAATGAAATATAACTAAAATTTCAAAATGACACAAACTAAAAATTTTTAAATTTTTTTACAGCTTCTATAATTAGCTTCTAGAAGCCTAATAAAATATTTGAAAATATTTTAAATAAAGCCTCCAATAACCACTTATATATGCTATTTAAATATTTCAATAAATGTGTCAAGTTTTTATTACCCGGCTTTGTTGATATCAAAACTACAAACAATGGGGAAACCTATTGTGTATAATAAAACTATGTTTCAAAATCCATTGACCCAAACATGTGGTCAACATTGTTTAGCTTGGTTATTGTATAAAAATTTTGATGTTTAATAAATGTATCCTTTCCTTTGTTGTTATTATTAATATTTGTTTCGACCAGTCATCGGGGGATTGCCTCTGACTGGCATTTATTCGGCTTTTGTCTATCGCGTCTGTGTGCGCGGTCTGGTTAGACCGAATATTGTTGGTGTGCGCACACAGACGCGAGCAATGGATTGAATTTGTGGTTCAGTAAATTGTGAATTGTAAGTTTTATCATTTGTGAGTTTTAGAAATTAGATTTAGAAATTCTAGAAGTATTTTGGGTTTCGTTTGTTTCAATAAAATTGGTTCCTTTGTAAAAATGGCTTCAGGTGTCAAATGTGATCTTTCAGTTGAAGAAGAAGATTTTGATTATAAATTTATTAAAGCTTATGATGTTCCAAACCAAGATCTTATTTCTTATTTCGATGAAACCCGTGAATTCATTGAAAATGGCAGAAAATTTGGTGGAGTATTTGTTCACTGTCTTGCTGGAAGATCAAGAAGTGGAATTATTTTGACGGCTTATTTAATGAAACATTTTAAAGTTGGTCCAAACGATGCGATTGAGACAATTAAGGAAAAGTCATTTATATGTCCAAATGATGGATTCATGAAACAATTAAAGATATATTTCAACGTGAATTGTAGTGGTGATTACCAAAGTGATGAGTACAGACAATTTATCCGCTTATTGTCTCCAGATGAAATCAACAAATGCGCAAATACAGTTTCTGAAGCTCAATTTAATTTATCAGCATCTTCAAAAGATTTAGTTCAATTCAAATGTAGAAAGTGTCGATTTTTATTATTCGACAATTCAAGTGTTGTTGAGCACAGTAAAATGAAAGCTTCGAAAGCAATAAATGACAACACAATTTGCAATGAGGAAATATTTATCGAAGCTCTTCCTTGGATTGATGGCACCAATGCAGACGGTGAAATGAACACGACATTAATCAAACATTATCCGATATCTTCTTTCGCGAACAATAAAATTCCAATGAGTTATTTTGATCGTAAACAAATATTATTAATATTATTATTATTATTATTATTATTATTATTATTATTATTATTATTATTATCATTATTATTATTATTATTATTATTATTATTATTATTAAATGATGATTGCTTGGTAGCAGCATTTATTATTTAAAACAATAAAATGATAATTTAAGCCTTTTGCTGCAAATAATGTATTTAATGAAAGAATTTTCGACTATACGATAGTCCTTATCAATCTCCTGGAATTTAGCAATGTTCTTCCCCAAAATACCTTTCAATCTTTCTTTTATTTCCTTTCTCTTAATTCTCATTGGTTGTAAATATAATGAATTGTTTTACTAAAAACTTTTAAAATTTTTACATTTAAAATTTCAAAATGACACAAACTAAAAATTTTTAAATTTTTTTACAGCTTCTATAATTAGCTTCTAGAGGCCTAATAAAATATTTGAAAATATTTTAAATAAAGCCTCCAATAACTACTTATATATGCTATTTAAATATTTCAATAAATGTGTCAATTTTGATTTTCAAACCCTATTTTTAAAAATTTTTTTCTATATTATTCTAATTATTACTTTTTAATTTATTCTATTTTTTTAATTTCTTTATATATTGTCAGTTATTCTCAAAGTCAATGACAACAGATCAAATTCATGATTTCATTCATTTCTTCTTTAGTGTTGATATTTGGCTGTCTGTTTATGATGAGAATTGCTTCTTTGAATCTGACATTTTTCTTTTGGATGTTTCCATTAGCTATGATTTCTATTGAAATATTTTTTCTTTCCTCTGTTGGCTGACACTGCCGGAGATGTCTGCCCAACGAGGATGTTCCACCAGGATCTAGATGTTCTTTAACTCTTTAGTGCAATGTCCTGAGGGTACTTCCAATGTAGATTTCATTGCATACATTGCACGTGATGCAATAGACGATGTTTTTTCTAAAGCACATATCTTTCGGTGTCTGGCAGTTTTTCTTGTGCAATTGTTTTCTCTATTTATGTTGCTTGCCAAAGCCCTTCTCAATGTCCAAGATTTATGTGCTATCCGAATTGGAAGACCGGTACGTTTAAGTTCTTTCATGATCTTGAAGTCGAGAAATTTCTTAAACACCTTTTTTTAAACATTTGCATAATAATAATACTTATTTGTAAAAAAAAACTTATGTTCTTGAAAATTGTTGTCTTTTGCTCAGGAGCGTGCCTTTCCAGCTAGCACAATTTGTTATTTATGCAAAAAAGATATTATTAGTCCTGTAAGAGATCATTGCCATTTTACTGGTAGATATGTAGGAACTGCATGTAGGAGATGCAATGTCTCTCGTAGGATTAATAAATTATTACCAGTTGTTTTTCATAATTTAAGAGGCTATGATTTACATCATATTTTAAAACATGGTCTCAGTGATTTTCCTCTTTATGAGCTAAATTTTATACCTACCTCTACAGAGAAATTTATTTCGTTAATTGCTTATATTAACAAATTGCCTGTTCGTTTTATTGACAGCATGCAATTTGTTAATTGTTCTTTAGCTAAAGCTGTGAAAACTCTTACTACTTTTCCTTTAACTTCGTCTGTCTTTCAAGGGTCGATGATTCATTCTAAAGGTGTCTTTCCGTATGATTTTGCTACTTCTTTGGATGTTCTTGAGTCGACTTTGGAATTGCCTTCTATTTGGTCTGATATTACGGAAGATCAGTACGCTGAGACTTAACTAATTTGGAGTCAGCATAACTGTAATAATTTGTTAGATTATATGCTAATCTACCTAAAATTAGACGTATACCTCCTCGCAGACTATTTTCAGCAATTCCGCGGAAAAGCAATTGCTTACAATGGTCTGGATCCTCTTAATTTCTATGGGATTCCCCGTATGTTATGGGCCTCAGCGCTTATGACATTAACGGAACCTATAGAACTTTTGTAGGACATGTACAATTTCTATGAGGGAGGTATACGGGGTGGGTTAACATTTGTTAACAAACATTACACGGTTACTTCAGATAATACAGAATTTTTGTATATAGATATAAATAATCTGTATGGTTGGGCTCTTAGCCAAAATCTTCCGTATGGTGATTTTTCTTGGATAATTTGAATGATGTTTTGCTTGAATGTGTGAACACGGATATTGATAACTTTCCATATGGGTACACTATGGATGTTGATATCGATATTCCGGAATGTGTGCATGATTTCTTGAATGATTTTCCGCTTGTGCCGGAAAAGTTGTACCCACTTAATTCAAAGTTTGAGAAGCTTATGCTTACGCATTGGCCAAAGAGGAACTATGTTCTTCATTGGAGGCTTTTCAAATTGTATATAGAATTAGGTGCGGTTGTTGTAAATATTCATAGATGTATAAAATTTAAACAAGGATAGACAATGATACAACTTTAAGATCTCAGTCTACTAGCGAAATATATAGGGACTTGTTTAAATTGTATAATAATAGCCTGTACGGTAAATCCGTTGAGAATCTCAAAAAATGTATGAATTTGAGGTTGTGTAATTCATCTGAAAAGATAATTTATTGGATACATCAAATTATGATCCAACACACCCCTTGTATAATAGGAACCTTGACTCTGTCACCGCGAAGTTTAAAGATGAGAGCAAGGGATTAGGATACTCAGAATGGGTTTTCTTACGCCCTAAATGTTATAGTCTTTTAGGCAGTAAGGAAACAGTGAAAGCAAAGGGGGTTAAATTACCTGGGACGTCTATAAATCATCAATCATATTTAAATTGTTTTAATAATAATCAGGTGATTTCTGTACCGCAGACTAGAATAGGTACTAGAAATCACCAACTTTTCACATTTAAAAACTCGAAAATTGTCATAAGTAATAACGACGCGCATGGCTAGGGAAAAACATAAATTATGCATTTGGGCATTATTTAGGAGTTGATGACCTCAGTGAATACGAGGAGGATGAATTTGGTCCAGCTCGAAGTCCCGGTTTTGATGATAGTTCGTGGGACGAAGATGATCAATAAAAACTTGTATAAAAAACTTGTTTAAAAACTTATAATTTTAAAGTGCTATCAAAGAGTATATATTGAATAAAAAAATTGTATAAGTAGATGGATTGGGCACCGCTGGCACAGGGCACCGCTAGCACAGTACCCCCCCCCCCCCCGGTCGCCATATTTTTCAAAAATATGCTAAGTCTAAAAGGACATTTTTTTAAAACAAAGACATATGACTCATCAAGGTCATTGAAACAAAGACCATGACTCATAGTATGACTCATCAAATTTCTCAAGGTCATTGAAACAAAGACCATGACTCATAATATGACTCATCAAGGTCAAATTTTTTTTCAAGGTCATTTAAACAAAGACCATGACTCATCAAGGTCATTTTCAAGGTCGTATGACTCATAATATGACTCATCAAAATTTTCAAGGTCATTTAAACAAAGACCATGACTCGTAATATGACTCATCAAGGTCATTTTCAAGGTCATATGACTCATACTATGACTCATATGACCTTGAAAAAAATTCCCAAGGTCATCTGACTCATACGATGACTCATCAAGGTCATTTTCAAGGTCATATGACTCATACTATGACTCATCGAAATTTTTCAAGGTCATATGACTCATACTATGACTCATCAAAAATTTTCAAGGTCATTTCACGGTCATCTGAGTCATCCTATGACTCATCAAGGTCATTTTCAAGGTCGCATGACTCATCCAAGGTCATTCCCAAGGTCATATGAGTCATTGCGATGAGTCATCAAGGTCATATTATTATTTTTAAAAATATTATTATTTTTATTATTATTTTTAAAAATATTATTATTTTATTTTTAATTTTTTTTTCAAAGTTCCCGCCAACGAAAATTAATAATCGATAGCTCATTTTAAAGCTCAATCCAAGACCTTTCGAATGAGCTATATATTATTATTATTATTATTATTATTATTATTATTATTATTATTATTATTATTATTATTATTATTATTATTATTATTATTATTATTATTATTATTATTATTATTATTATTATTATTATTATTATTATTATTATTATTATTATTATTATTATTATTATTATTATTATTATTATTATTATTATTAATCTATATACTCCGAGTCTATATACTCCTAGTCTATCCGACAAAATATTTTGTCCCCCTATGGGTAATGCTCACAAGGGTACTGGTCACGCTCAACAAATCAACAAATCAACAAAACATACATTTATTTAAACAATAAAATAATGTAAAATTAACAAAGGTAAACTAAATATATATAGTATGATATTCATTAATCAGTGTTGAACAGGCTTGACACTTGCGAACATTCTTCTCATGACACTTAGAACAAACAATTACGTGACCACACGGTAAATACAAAACCGAAACTCGATTTTCTTTACAAATTGAGCAAGTTAAATACCTTTTCTTAACATCTTTCAATTTTTTCGTTAGCTTATTTTCAATCAAATCGGCTTTCGCTATCCATTCATAAATCAATCTACTATATCCAGGTTTCAACCTTAAAAACATACAACTCCAAAAGTATTCATTCAGTGAATCATTGTTTACTGCTATTTTTTCTAAGTACATTAAATAACAAGATAACTTTAAAATGGATTTCTCATAATTAAATAAATCAAACAAATATTCAATAGAGGAATGTTTGAAAATTTTTAAAATATTTATGAGTTGCTTATCACTGTAAGTATCATGATTATTTATAAAATCTTCAAGTGTATTGTTAAAAAATGTCAATGAAATTTCAGAATAGGTTGGACTTAATTTTTCCTTATTTCTAGTAGGACTTCCTTGCTATGAATGACATAAAAATATTGACAAAATAATAAAGTTACCAAATGTGTTACACATTCATCGGTTTTATTTGTATAAATCATTATTAATAACTAAATTACTTTTGTTTTTTTACATTTATAAAAATTGTGATAACCAATCAAAATAGAGCTTTCAAAATGTAACCATCAAATGTATAACAATAATAAGCATGACTAGTACCCTTTGCAACCTGTTTAAAGTTTTATTATTATTATTTTTATTATTATTATTATTATTATTATTATTATTATTATTATTATTATTATTATTATTATTATTATTATTATTATTATTATTATTATTATTAATATTATTATTATTATTATTATTATTATTATTATTAATATTATTATTATTATTATTATTATTATTATTATTATTATTATTATTATTATTATTATTATTATTATTATTATTATTAATATTATTATTATTATTATTAATATTATTATTATTATTATTATTATTATTATTATTATTATTATTATTATTATTATTATTATTATTATTATTATTATTATTATTATTATTATTATTATTATTATTATTATTATTATTATTATTATTATTATTATTATTAATATTATTATTATTTCATTGATATAGCTGCATGCTCACTGCAGACTATATATAAAAAATATAGCTGTATGCCCACTGCAGACTATATATAAAAAATATAGCTGCATGCCCACTGCAGACTATATAAAAATCACCATTAAATATAAAAATCACCATTAAATATAAAAAAATTATAATAAAACAACAAATACTTGAAAAAATTAAAAAAAATTCTGGTTACAAATTTTTATTCAATATGTATATATAAATACAAGTTTTTTTATACAAGTTATAAATACAAGTTTTTTTTTTAAATCAATATATAAATACAAGTTTTTATAAATCAAAATAAAAAGTTTTTTCAATATATACAAGTTTTTGTAAATCAAAAGTTTCTGTACAATTTTCAATTGCCCTATTGATCTTCTTCCCAATCACTATCGTCAAAACTGGGACTTGGAGCTGGACCGAATTCCTCATCATATTCGCTTAATTCGTCAACTCCTAAATAGTGCCCAAATGCGTAACTTAAGTTTTTCCCTAGCCACGCGCGCTTATCATCATTATTACTTAGGGCAATTTTCGAACTTTTAAAAGTAAAAAGTTGGTGATTTCTAGTACCTATTCTAGTCTGCGGTACAGAAATCACCTGATTTGAATTATAGCAATTTAGATATGTTTCATGAGTTATTGATGTCCCAGATAATTTAACCCCCTTCGCTTTTACCGTTTCCTTACTACCTAAAAGACTATAACATTTAGGGCGTAAGAAAACCCATTCAGAATACCCTAATCCCTTGCTCTCATCTTTAAACTTCCCGATGACCGAGTCAAGGTTCCTACTATACAAGGGGTGGGTTGGATCGTAATTTGACGTATCCAATAAATTATCTGAGATCATCTGAGGTAATAAAGTTGTTAATTTTAAATTTTTTATTTCCAAAAAGAAACTGTCGGTATCACCGGCAATAATATTTATGATACATTTATATTGGCGCCTGTACTTCTCCAAATCAATATATTGGAGCTGGTACATCCGTAGTTTAGACAGATCTAGTACTGTTTGACCGATGTAGCTAGGTCTGTCTAAACAAATCATATCTTTTTCCAAATGTGCCGCAATCAGATCGTCATCGATTCTTATAGACTTTCTGAAAGTCGGCTTTGAGGAGTATACTATCATCTTTCGGATGAATTACACAACCTCAAATTCATTCTTTTTTTTTAGATTTTCAACGGATTTACCGTACAGACTGTTGTTATACAATTTAAACAAGTCCCTATATATCTCGCTAGTAGACTGAGATCGCAAAGTGGTGTTGGTGTCTATATAGGATTTAAAGATAGGTCCTTGTTTAAACTTTATACATCTAATAATATTTACAACAACCGCACCTAATTCTATATACAATTTGAGAAGCCTCCAATGAAGAACATAGTTCCTCTTTGGCCAATGCGTAAGCATAAGCTTCTCAACTTTTGAATTAGGCGGGCACAACTTTTCCGGCGCAAGCGGAAAATCATTCAAAAAGTCATGCACACATTCCGGAATATCGATATCGACCTCCATAGTATACCCATATGGAAGGTTATCAATATCCGTGTTCATACATTCAAGTAAAACATCATTCAAATTTTCATTCACCAAAGAAAAATCACCATACGGAAGATTTTGGCTAAGAGCCCAACCATACAGATTATTAATATCAATGTACAATAATTCTGTGTCATCTGAAGTAGCCGTGTAATGTTTGTTAACAAATGTTAACCCACCCCGGATACCTCCCTCATAGAAATTATACATTTCCATGTCCTGCAAAAGTTCTATTGGTTCCGTTAATGTCATAAGCGCTGAGGCCCATGACATACCGGGAATCCCGTAGAAATTAAGAGGATCCAGACCATTGTAAGCAATTGCCTTACCGCGGAATTGCTGAAAATAGTCTGCGAGGAGGTATACGTCCAATTTTAGGTAGATTAGCATATAATCTAACAAATTATTACAGTTATGCTGACTCCAAATTAGTTGAGCCTCAGCATATTGATCTTCCGTAATATCAGACCAAATAGGAGGTAATTCTAAAGTCGATTCAAGAACATCTAAAGAAGTAGCGAAATCATATGGAAAGATACCTTTAGAGTGAATCATCGACCCTTGAAAGACAGACGAAGTCAAAGGAAAAGTAGTCAAAGTTTTCACAGCTTTTGCTAAAGAACAATTAACAAATTGCATGCTGTCAATAAAACGAACAGGCAATTTGTTAATATATGCAATTAAAGATATAAATTTTTCTGTAGAGGTAGGTATAATATTAAGTTCCCAAAGGGGAAAATCACTGAGACCATGTTTTAAAATATGGTGGAGGTCATAGCCTCGTAAATTATGAAAGACAACAGGTAACAACTTATTAATCCTGCGAGAGACATTGCATTTCCTACATGCCGCTCCGACATATCTACCTGTAAAATGGCAATGATCTCTCACAGGATTAATAATAGCTTTTTTACACAAATAACAAACAGAGGTAGATCGAAAGGCACGCTCCTGAGCAAAAGTCAAAGTAGACATGCCTTTATGACCTTGAAGTTCATAATATGGCAGGACAATTGTGACAGCAATTTCCTCCACTTTCCTCAAAAAATCCAAAATACAATTAGGTCCAAAAAAAATAATAATAAAATTTAGTGTGTGTATGATTNTATGATTACGAATATAATAATTGTTAACGTGTTTTGACTTGGGCGACAGTGGATTTCTGAAATCGGATTGTTGACGTTGGATCAGCAACTCCGAATTATCCTGCCTTCACCGGAAATGTTGACCATCTTCTAGGTGGACGCATGTTGCAAAATCTACTAAATTATTGGTACGGCTCAGATTTTCATTTACATGATCGCACATATCCCAAAGATCAAGCACAAAAAAAGGATTTTCTTGAACGGTAACTTCTTTGTCTTCCGAAATAAGTGTCTTCTCGATAATCGGTGATAGGGATCAGTTATGCAATATAGTTAACGAAAAAGTCCATCAAAAGCTGCCACATTGATGAAATATTTGTAACCATAAATGGAGTTTAACTTTGAAGAGATCAGATCATAAATTTATTAAGAAAAGAGTTGCGGCCCGCACTTGAGGAAATGCTGCTCTGATGTGCATTTCATTAAATCAACATCAAAGAAAGATTTTTTTCAATATATTTCGGAGTTAGTCTTTGTTAAATGACAATATTAAATGTTGAAGATAAAATAACACAAAAGAATCGTTTGAAAAGTCTTCATCAACTACACCGGAGGTAGAATTAGATCAAGAGTTCTTTATAATTGACTGTTTTGAAGATCTTAAATTCCTAACAATATCATCTTTAAAACTTCTGAATATTCTTAGTTATATTATAAAATTTGGAAAAATTCTGTAAATTATAAGTATAAAATATTTTTTGTCATCGAAGAAATTTCGGAGATACTATCGTACCCCTCGTGGACAAAATCAACACACTAAAGAATCCTGTTTTCTACAAATACAAGGAATTGTTATAAGGATATATTATAAAATCATTTACACTTTCTTACAAAGCAAGAAAACGATTGCAAAAAAGATATAAAATACTTGGAAAAACGACAACGATAAAATTCATCAAACCTTTATTTGAACATATCAGAAGAACTCCTTAACCAATTATATTACCACCTGACAGTATTGGAGAAGCCGTTGAAAATTAATTTGATTAAAAAGTTTATTAATTATAAAATATCAAAAATTTAATTGACTTAAATGTAGAAACGGAATAATTGCGATAAATAAACAATGTGACCTCAACTGCAGTGGAGGTGACTTCCTATTTATGTAGTTAATTATAGGACATAATTTGGATTGGATCTGAAATATGTGTAGCACAATTACTGACCAGTGAAATAAAAATTATATGAAAACTGCGCACGGATCATCCACGATCACGTGAAATTTATATCAATTATTTGATCCGTGTATTCGAATGTTTATGCCGATTCCTTAAATATCAAGATCAACTTGTAGGTGGAATAACTCGGGTTGCCTATACTAAATTTTAATTAATTTTCATTAATAATAATAATAATTATTATTATTATTATTATTATTATTATTATTATTATTATTATTATTATTATTATTATTATTATTATTATTATTATTATTATTATTATTATTATTATTATTATTATTATTATTATTATTATTATTATATTATTATTATTATTATTATTATTATTATTATTATTATTATTATTATTATTATTATTATTATTATTATTATTATTATGAAGTTGATAATAATAATTATTAAAATCTTGTTTGACCGCAAATTGATTATCTAATTAAAATTATGTGAATATAATTGAATTGTCAATAAGTGATTAAATATATTTTTCTATTTATAGAAATATATTAATAATATTGAAAATACAAAATGTATCTTATTATGTTCATATGACTTCTATTCCTGACAGGGATCAAGATAAATATCTTTTTCATCAACTTGAACTAGTGACGGTCTAAAGGACATATTAAAAGTCGCTGCTAAACCATATTAATATACCCTTCACATTCAAATAAAGGCTGTTCTCCTGATACTGCTGGCTCTATTAGACATTTGTAACACTTTTTGATGAAATTAACTTCAACCTCCTTTGGTTTTGATGCATCAAATTTCTGATCGAATATCTCCACTATCTGTCGACCTAATAATATATGTGATCATTAGATTTTGTCAAAGAAAAGTATTCAATTCACTAATTATGAAACGGAAATAAAACAATTAGATATAAATAATTTATAGCTTACCATCTTTATCAATAAATCCTCGTCCATAGACCAATTCTGAATTTGTATATGACACCAGGCAAATCACAAGAACACAGATGTACATAAATTGCATTCTGACAATAGTAATATTCAGTTTTATTACCTATTTTCTTTTAAAATGTTAATATATTTATCTGGATCCTTCAAACCATATTGATAGCATATGTTCATTTTAGATCATTCAAATTACCCAAAGTGATTCATTTGCCGCTTTCATTTCCCAGGAACAAAATCACAATATTATTATTTATTATTTACATTTTCTCTCTTAAATAAATATTATGTACATATGCCAGAAGACAATTTATTAAATAATAATAATAATAATAATAATAATAATAATAATAATAATAATAATAATAATAATAATAATAATAATAATAATAATAATAATAATAATAATAATAATAATAATAATAATAATAATAATAATAATAATAATAATAATAATAATAATTAATGGATAAATTGAAATATAAACAAAGTTTAAACTAGTGTTTAAATTACATATATTTAGAACGAAAATATTTAAAAATAACTTATTTAGCAATTATTTATTTTCGCATTTTAAATAATATTCTAAAATTTGTGTGAAAAACATTTTAAATTGGAAATTTTTAAGTTTTCTTG
Source organism: Schmidtea polychroa (assembly GCA_959609185.1). NCBI lineage: Eukaryota > Metazoa > Platyhelminthes > Tricladida > Dugesiidae > Schmidtea > Schmidtea polychroa. The sequence goes on from CAUHTR010007888.1 coordinate 77,166, forward strand.
TGTATAAATTAACGAAAAATGTTTGATCACTCTTAAATTAAATGTTTTATTTATATCTACTTAAACTTTGAAATGTTGATGAAAAGTGAAAATATTATAAATAAAATAAATTTAGGACAAAAATCGATACAAAACTCTATTTAAAAAGTTTATTTCCGACTTTTAAAAAAAAAGTCTTAAAACTCAAATTTTCACATTTCTAAATAAAAAAATTAGGCTTTGAGTTCAAATTTCTATAATAAAAGTTTATTAAGTAGTTTGTCATTGAGGTTGTTGAAACTTGAAAGTTATTATATTAATATTTTGTTAAAGTGTTTTTTGTTTGTTTAATTGAATTATATAACTGGATTTTTTAAACTTCAAAAAATTAAAAATAACAGGTAATATTCAGCATATTCGTTGATTTACCAGAGCTGCAGTAGAGCTTTGATAATTATTTGTTTATCTTTATTAGAAAAATAAATATATAATTAATATTGTAAGATTAAATTTAAAATTTTGTTTAATAAATAAGGTTCGTGATAATAACCCTTGTTAGGATTCCTTGTTTTCGTAACAAATTATAATGGCTTTTAAACAGTTCATAAACATAAATTAAAAATAAAATTATTTCAATATAAAATGTAGATAAGCTACATTAATTTTATTTTTCAATTAATATCTCGTGTGAATAAAATGTTTTATTTTTATTTATTTTGACTCACCATATTCGACGTAGCAGTATTCCAGTTTGGACAGATTCAATACAAATGCACGATCTATTTAGATATCTTGCTTGAACATTACAGGTAATCGGATATTTTGTATTAAAATGAGAATTAACGTTGAAATTTTATCTGTTGTTATGATACTCTCATGAAAGGCTTAAATAAATTTATAAAAGTACTTTTGTTTTAATATTGGGCAAGACTATGTAAGAACTTCTTTCAATTTTCACCTCTGATTTCTTTTCAAATGACATTATATTTATTAAAAAATTGACTATGAATCACTATTGATTCATAGTCAATTTTTTAATAAATACAATATATAAATGAGAATAGAAGTTAGTGCTAAAAACGAAGGTTGCGGACAAAAAATTATTAAAATTAAAAAAAAATTATTTCATTAGATTTATTATATTTTATTTTCACAAAAATATGCATATACTAACACAAAATATAAAAAATAAAACAAAAATTCAAAAATTGTTTTTTCCATCCGTGCTGTTTAGTACAATTAAACTTTTTTCTGTTGAGCAATCTTGTATTCATTATCCAAATGTTTTTGTTCGTTATGATTTATTGTTGCAATTTTTACAAAATCTGTTATTTTAAATTCTAAAGATAAGAATTTTCTTTTAAACATTTCTTGACGCTTTTTTTGATATAGTTACTTAAAATATGATATATATTTTACTTGTACTTCAATTAAAAACGAGTAGGTAGATGTCCGGACACTAGAGGAAGGCCATCCAATACCCTCCTATGTCAACGTGATGCATCTGGGCACTGCATCAATGTATGGCTTAGATAGATCAAGTAATATTGTCCAATGAAACTCGGTCTATCTAAACATATAGAGTGATCAATTTAAATAGATTTTTTAAATATTGGTTTAGAAGTATAGGTCACGAGTTTTTTTATCTGTGATACAAAGCCGAAGATTCATTCTCCTCTTTAAATTTTCGAATTTTTTTGCCGTACAACTGTTTTTTAATAACTTGTAATTTTTATCTAATGTGTTTGTCGATTCAGCCGAGTTTGGTGTTGGTATCTATATATTTTTTAACAATAGGAGATAGTTTAAAGTTCTCAGCTCTATTTATATTTGTGATTTTAACACCAAGAGTAAAGTATTACTTCAATAACCTCAAATGAATCACATAATTCATTTTTGGCTACTGAGCTAATGAGCTACCTTTTACCCAACCGGTTTAATTTTTTCAGCTGCAACAGGAAAGTCGTCCAACTTATCGTGAATCTCAGAAGGAATTTCAATATCTTCTTCTAAAGTATATCCATAAAACTAAAAGTAAATCCATTTAAACATCGGTTACACCAACAATTTTCAATTCTTTCAAGGCATGTTTGGCAAAAATTTTTAAACTTTTTTCGATTGGTTATTGTAACATAATGATATTGTTGTCCATCTTTTAATAACAATAGGTTAATAATTTCTCCATCAATTAATTTTGATCTATGAAAAATATTCAAATGTGGATGTTTCAAGACAAAATCTTTGTGTAGATCAGTGGTGGCCAACCCAAATCAATCGAAGGGCCAAATTTTCGGAAAAATACTATCACGGGCCACAATAAATTCATTTAAATAAATATCACTCGTTTTTACGATTCAAGTAAACTTAGAATCAATTTTTAAAATTAAAAACATGCTTAATTCGAATATGAATTCTAAAAAAGACAATTATTGATTTGATGTTTAAAATTGTGTCCGGGCCACATCAAAACGCTTCGCGGGCCACCGGTTGGTCATGGCTGGTGTAGATTTAATTTTTGGATCGTAACTAAATACATTTATTATTAATCCTGGATTCTTCGCTTCAAATTTCCTTATATTATTTAATTTCATTGGCATTTCACTTGAGTTGTATATAAGTTCATTTAGAAACCTTGTGTAACTATTACATCTATTATGCGTACCTTCAACAATCACATCTTTCTAACTATAGTCAAAACGCTACATAGAAAACATAAATTGTCATAGTTTATTTATTAAAAAAAGCGGAAATACAATCTCTTTAATACTTTTTATTTTTCAATTGTTTTGGTGTTTCTATATAACTACTTCTACTTAATCGGCTAATGTTGCTAATTTTTGTAACAATGATAGGAAT